>VUQG01046069.1:0-10394 GCA_015106755.1 Etia nguti
TAACGTATTCTGAATACTTTGGATTACTTAATATATTATCATGCTTTTTACAACTACATGAATGTACTATTGCTGTGTGATTTATGACTACTGAAGGTTACTCCCCATACCAATACCAACTAGATTTTTAAATCTTAATATAAAATGAGTAACAGTAGGGTGGACATTAGGTAAGGCTGCACTTTTTGCAGTCACCTCGTATAGAAAACTATTTCTGTATCATTAATATGTTTTCTTTTTGTCTGTTAATAATCATGTGGAACTGCACATGATTATTTGCAGCTAGCAGGTTGTTAATGCTATCCATCAAGTCTAAAAGCAGCACGTTAATACGTGGAGATCCTGAAGGCTGCTCCAAAAATGATCAGATTATATTTTAAATATTTGTTCAACTCTCTTCCAAACCCCAGCTGTCTATTGTAAGTTTTGAGTATTTACTCAAATAAAAATAAAAGCGTTCTAACAGCTCACTTGTTTGTTTTTATTCAGGCATGCATGTGTACAATGTTTATTAAGAGAGATTAAGCTTGTGTTTCTGTCATGTAGTGATTGTGGTTAACTGTATGAAGCTTATTAGACAATATCAAACAGATGATAAGTAAAAGCGAATTTGGCCGAAGTAATTAAGATACATTTTTAAATTATCTTTATTTTTCTTAAAGAAATCTACTACATCATGTATAATTTTTATGTCATGTGTAATTTCCATTGCAAATATTAATCACAGTTAAATTAAGAGGGGTTGGCAGTAAAAACTCCGGAGCTGTGATGTCATCACGTACACTGCCGTTCCAATTGTAGAACCATCTCGCTGCGTTCCCCGGAAGTCCGGACTCCCGTGTGAACTTACGAAGTCCGGACTAGCGAAAACGCGAGTACGGACTCGCATACTTGAGTATTTAGAAACGGCCTAACAGTCTGCAGTCTATGCTCTAACCTCAGCTAACCCCAGCTAACAACGTTAGCTCGGTGGCGAGTATCCTTCATTAATAGTAATAAAAATCCCACAGCAATAGTACATCTAAGATACTGAAGTTTCGCCCATCCCATTCTTCTTATGAAGTGGTGTCGGAAATGCATTCCTGCCCGTTCACTGCTGGCTCTGGGTCCATTGTGTAACTGACCCACCAACATTAACAGAACGCTTACATTAGAGCCTGTATTAATTAGAAACTGTATTAATCCCAGATGGAAATTGAGGCATAGAGAGGGGATAGCCTAACATATGAAACCGGAAATGACTGCCGTGTATTTTATTTATTTCAACAAAGTAACTGTATTTGGATTACCACCTATTTAAACGGTAACTGTAACGGAATACAGTTACTCATATTTTGTATTTTAAATACGTAACGCCGGTACATGTATTCCACTACTCCCCAACACTGGTTATGTCTGGTTGCAAATGTCAAGTTTCTGTCTCTGTCTTGTCTCCATGGATCTCTCTCTCTCTCTCTCTGTGTCCCTCGCTCTCTCTCTATCCTTCGCTCTTGCTTTCTACCTCGTTCTCTGTATTTAGTCAGTCTCATCTGAGTGTTTGTTTCCCTTCTTTCCCTGTGTCTGGACCATCTGTTTCCTGCTTTATTCTGATTGTCCTGTGTGCGTCATGTTCAGTTTTGCTTCCCCTGTTAGTTAGATTATATCCAGCTGTGTTAAATAAAACTGCCTTTGAGTTTAGCCTTTGTCTTCAAGGCCTGCACTTTTGGGTCCTAACCCTGCCAGCCTCAAACACTGATTTGACAACCAGCTGCTGGAATGTCATCCTATTCTTGTCTGATAAAGGAATCTTGTTGCCCAGCAGTCTTTGGTCTTCTTTGTCATTTTTCTTGCTTTATGATACTTTGATACTTGACATTTTAAATTGGGACAGGTTTGCAGGCGGGCTGGATTCAGTACCTGGACTCTTCATACTGCACCTATTGTTGATGTCTTGCCGAAATATGAGAGATGTTTGCTGAAAAAGACGTCTTGATGTTCCTCTAAAACCTGTATACACCTTTCAGCATTGATGGTGCCTTCTCAGGTGTGCAAGATGTGAATTCCATAGGCCCTAACACACCCTCATACCATCAGAGATGCAGGCTTTTAAACTGACAGGTTCTTCTTTGAATGACAGACTATTTACCTGAATTTATGGATGGGATGGAAAAAGTCATTTTCACAGACAGTGTTCCCCTTCCACCATGTATGGAACAGGCATGTATGGTTACTTCAACTTGTTATTCTTGTGATGTCTTAATTAAAATTCTGTCTCACATGCAGATTTTAGTGGTAAGTTATATACAGGTGATGTCTGTTGAATGTGACACATAAAGAAATGTAACATCGCTTTCGCAGGGTATATGAAATGAACATTATATGCACAAAAATTTAAAGAATTTGGATTTTTTTTGTAAAAACATATAAAAATTCCTAAGTCCGGGATGTGGTAGATGTCCAAAGTTTCATTCAGATAGGTCAATCCGATAAGAAAGAGAGTTGTACATACCTGTGCTACAATCTTTATAGTAAGACATATAGATTGTGCAAAACATCCCAAGTTCTTTGGAATTGGGTTGTAGTAAGAAACTGTCCAAAAAGCTTCCCTTTTGGTAAGTAAAACATTTTTTTATGTTATATGACACTAATTAACAAGTATCTGTGGTATTCACCCATACAATGTATGGCTGCAGTTTGCTAACCAAGCTCAGTAGCTTTACCTGATATCTTAACACAACCTCTTGTCTTAATGTTTGTAGTGTCGGTGCCTCTTGGAAAAAAAAAAGTATCAATGGCCTGACTAACTAACACTAATACTATTTCCTACAGTGTAGTACAGACTGTCCAAGAAATCTGCTCTAGTCCAGTGCACCCATGCAGTCTATGGATGCAGTTTGCTAACCAGCCTTTTTAGTGCCAGCTGATAACTTCACAATTCACTATCTTGTCCAAAAACAACACATGACAAGGAGCACAGTGCTAAAATCAATACGTGAAAATGCCTACAAATGAATGCATCTCAAAGGGTTCATAAATTTTTAATATGCCACCTTTGTCAGAGACTAAAAAAGAGGTTAATATTGAAAGAAGTTAGCTTGCATGAGCAAATATTTTGGTGTACTGTTAAAATTTTATGTCTTGCTTCACTTAAGTAAAATATTTTCAGATATAATTTTAGTATAAAATGTTCAAAATGTGTAAAATTGAGATACTGTATGTCCTAGAAACAACCTGTAAATCTTAACCCTGTCTCCATATGTTCGCCGCTCCATTCTGGCATTTAAAAACGACACTTGGCAGGCTCAACCGTTGACAAGATGTGGAGGGCATGTGGGCGACAACCTCCCCATCCTGGGATGTTCTGTCATTGGTCTGGTGTAGCTGAAAAAAAAATGATGAGTGTGTGTGTATGTGTCGTGTATGTCCTGTACGTGTGTGTGTGTGTTTCAGAGCACTTCCATTGCCAGCTCTCTACTGTGCCAATCTGTAGCAGCCATGGAGCATCCCGGACTTGCTCAGCCATCAATCAGTCGCCTGCCATGGCTGAGTGCTTATAGACACACACATATCCACTCATATGAGTTCACACAAACCTCTGACAAACCTCAGTTCAGAGAAAACCAAGGCCACCCGCTACTTTATTAAAAGGCTACAGCTGTTGTGTACGTGGGCATAGAGCAAAAAAGATTTTCTCACCAAGATTCAACATAGACAACAGGTCGTGCTGCTTCGTCATTTTCTCAGTTTCCCTGCTTGTCATACTCTGCTGATAACAATCTGGAGGACATAAATTCTCAGTTTCACAAGTTCATGGGACATAAATTTTACATTTGTTGGATGCTAGAGAGTCCCACTGGTAAGAGCTTTAAAAATATAACCAGAACAGCAAGCACACTGTTTGTCATACTGTTGTGTACCAAGATGCATAGAACACAAAAACTGTATGAAAACCAAACGATCATCTTTTGATAGCATTTCCTGGAAAACACTGTCAGAATTACAAGAGGTTTACGTACCCACATACTGTAAAAATGGTATATCTAAATCCCTCAAATGTGATTTCTTATATATGTGACACTTCTTAATAATAATAGCTCACAAATTGTGTGGACCATCCTGTCCTCATAATATCATATTTTTGGCATAACAAAGGTTCCTTCACAGCAGTTTTCTACTTGAAGGCATCATTCTCCATCCTTGGGTGAGAAATATAAAGCTGTAGGCACAGAATTACAGCTCTTAATAAAGGAACAGTTCATCTTACAATAAATATACCTCTTCCATTGTGAAAATAGAGACATGTAACAAGTCATATCTACTTCACCAGGTCATGAAAGAGCTCTAATTAGACTTTTTGAGCTCTTAGCATCCACCAGGTCTCCAGCGACCAATCTTTGGTTAAGGTTTTTTTCTAGCCATACCCTAAGTAGGCAAATTTAAATCAAGTCTCATCCTAGACCAGCCCTAGACAGGTTCTCAGTAACAACTGTGAATGGGTACCCAGTGACAATACTAACATGTTGCTGTTTAACATGTTACCATGTTCACCACATTAGTTTTGTTAGCAGTTACAATTGCTAATTAGTTGCAAACACAAAATACGGGCAATATTGATTTAATCTTTAAACGTAATAATCGATAGAGTAGAGGAAAATTTACAGTGTCACAGAATCAAAGTGCAAATATATGTACAGCTATTCACTACAATTGAACAATCCAATATTTCATAAGATCTGATCTGAGATTTGTTGCAATATTGCCTTTAGGGTATGGACTGAGACTTTGACCATCTTTAGAAAACTGTAACGAAAATGCCAATCCATCAAATAGTTATATAGATATTTCAGCTACTGTAATGGTTTAACTATCAAAATCTGTAAGTTCTTTATTAGCTTTAGATAAACAGTAGATAGTGGCCATACATAATGTTTCTTGGTTTAATTTTCCAGCAAGATCATAATAACAACAACTCATTTGTCACAAAGCAAGGCAACAAATCTTTGATTATCAGATAGTAACATTTAGTTAGCTTGGCTTATGCTAGCTTTGTTCATTTATAAGAAAGTGGTTAGCGTCTTCATTTTGACCTAGAACGATAGCCTACACAAGCAAATATTTTGCTATCTCAGGGTACAAGTAAGTGTTTTGAGTTTTTGACACTGTTACATCAGTGTTATTATTTTCCCTGAAAAACCTGAATAAATTGCGCTATATAATTGCAAGCAGTTAGTTGCACAAAAATGTCGGATGTAGCAAACATAGTACAAATTAAGACTCGTCTATGCAAAATGATACTTAATTTTATTTTTTTTTTAACTTTGTCAGAAGGTTTTAGAAACACTTCAACTTTCTGGCAATTATTTAAAGGTTAACACTTTACAGGGTTCATTATCAATTTATAAATGTGTCACTGATTTCATTTGCAAACACTACAAACAAATTCCAGAAAGTTGTTTTATTTTCAGTGTGCATACATGATTTTTCATTGTTTCTTTTTTTCTGATTCTCACCCTTGCTTTGCTGCTCTATGTTCTGGTGAATATAACCTAAAATACAGCATGTGTGAAATGGATGGTCTCTTCACATAATTTATTTAAGAGCTGAAAGCAAGTGGAGATGATTCTGGGTTTATTTTTGGGATGCAGCAGCAAGTGGTGTGGTTGTGTTTAACATGGTGAGTGTTTAATGGTTGGCCCCAGAGCTTTATGGTAAATTGAAACTGTGGGATGTTGCAAGATCAAAACATGACTGTCCTGGATGTATTATTTTGCTGCTAGGCATTTCCAGAATATTGTTGTTGTGGGGTGTCAGAGTTGTTATTGGTGGGCGCCACTAGGGGTCTTTGAACATACTGCTTATCATGTGGAGGTGGGTGAGCATTCTGGTCTTATAACATCAGGGTTTTTTTTCCTATACATTCAGTATGTGATGCGTGAGAGATTATTTAGCTATGAGCATCCAACCATTTGCCTATCCATTCAGTTTCTTAACTTATTCAATTGAAGGTCATATGAGGGCTGGAGTCTATCCCAGCTGTCGTAGGGCGAGAATTGGGTAAACCCTTCAAAGGTCACCAGTAGCAATGAGCATCAGAATTACATACATGTAAGTTTAAGACACAATCATTCAGCTAAAGCAAATACTGCACTTGCTTATCGGATGTGGAGTGTACATAATCTTCATGGTATATGTCTAGGAAGAAGAACACAAAAGGGGTCTTATTCCACTCTCATTTCTAATGACTTTCTTCAGCAAATGCAGTGGCTGATTACATGCTTTGAAAATGGGCCCTACAGTATGTTGTTAATCATACGAATGCTTTAAATATCAAAACTACTGCATAAGACAGGGTGCATAAATAATGTGACACCATCAAGGAGATTGCTCATCTATAATGGATGGTTTTGTTTGCTTCGCACCCTGTTGGGCACTGTACTTGTCTTATATGACAGATCAATAGACACATGGAAATTCATTACTGCGCAGCAGATTAAATATTAAAGCTGTTGTTTATTTGTTTTGATAAAAAATAAATAAATAAAGCTGCAGGTGACAGGGATGCTGTCAAAGCTTAGCTCTTGCCATAGGAACAAAGGTCCAATAAATGTGTCAAAAGAGATGAATTGCAAGAAGTATCATGATATGATGTGATGGGTTGACAGGACCTTTTAACAATGCATGATTTATTCATTATCACTGTGTTTACCTCACATCTGAAGTCCTTCTCAGTGATAAGTCACCCTAAAAGTTATTTAAACAGTATCTGCACACGCTACAGTAGATGTGTGCAAGATGTTGTCGACTAGGTGTTAAAAATGTGTCTATTTTTGTTTTGTTTTGGTTTTTTTTAAGATAAATTCATATCTCTATATATATGCATATGTGCACTGCACATACATTAAAAGGTAAGCTGCTTTCTACATTTGGCACTATATCGAGTGGAATCATTACCTCTGCCAAGGAGGGTATGTTTTTGGTAGCATTTGCATGCAAGTCATTTCGTCTCTAAACACGATAGTTCGAATAGTTTTGAATGAATTCTGGTATTACGTTGTCTCATGCTTAAAATCCATTGAAATCCACCGAGGTCTTCAAAGTCAACTTACTGATTTATTGGACTAAATTTGACAAAAAGCTTTATATCCTTGAAATTGTGATTCTTATAAGTGTGGTGTGTATTGTCAACCTATAGAGAGTACCATATAAAAGCGAAAAATATCATATCACCTTTTCCTCTGACCTCTTCTTCAAGGTCAACAGATTGATCTGAAGATCAAACTGATAATAATGCTATATAAACTATTTAAAACTATGTTTCTTACTCTGATTGTTTCTGTGGACAACATATAGGGAATGATCTATAGAGATTCTAAACATCATGCTACTTTGGACTTCTTCGTCAATGTCAAATAAGGTCAAACTTTCATAAAATGTCTTTTATCTTTAAAACTAAGCTTAAAATTCTACTGCCTTTGTTTGTGTTGATAGGATTTAGGAAATGATACTCCTATATGGGGATTAAAAATATCACGTTATAGTTTGCATCCAAATATCTTGTCACATTTGACCCCTGACCTCACTTTTACAATTCACATCTGTCTTTATTTCAAGTTGACCCCAACATGTATTATATCTTTAAAAAAGAAAAAGTATTGTTGAGAGAAAAAGAATGAAGCCACAAAAAAGTCAAGAATAAATGAGTTTCAACAGAACAAATAACAACAATCCGCACCTTGCACAAAAAAAACAAAATGAATATATTACAAAAAGATATACTGTGCTGTGCTATTCTATACTATATTGGCACTGTGTTATACTACAGCTAAACACTAACTCTATAGTATATAAGTATGCACTTTTGACTTTTGAAAAAGAAGTCATTCTCAGATGGATTAGCGTGCAGGGGATAACGAGTAATTAAAAAAACAAAACAAAAAATAAATAAATTACACTAATGAAAAAGTATTTTTTATTTTCTCAAAAACATAGCGTCAGGGGTTAGACCTCTGCAGGTATCATGATACAAAAGCATCATGCCAGATGTCCTCAGGTCTTGTAACAATACAAGGCATAGAGCCAGTGTATGTTTTTAGAACAAATAACAAAGAGTCTTCTGGGTACTTGCATAATACAATTTTTAATCTTATTTTTTTTGTTAGGATAGTTGCCATTTTAGGAAAAGTGTGGACAGAATGTTTCCTCAAACATTGTCTAACAATGTCAGCTGAATTTCTGCATTGTTAAATAATGGGATCTAAATTCATTTTCCCTGAGGGTATTGGAACTATTCAAAGAGCTAACAAGTATACTTAAGACTGTTGTGTTTCAAAGAAAATAGAAGACTTTGGTTGCAGTTATTAAAGTAAGACAGGAAAAACAACAATTTGCTGTTTTGGCTTCAGCTTTGTGAGTAGCAGATCAATAACCCAACCCCATCACTAAGGACATCGATGCAGGACAGTTCTGAAAAACTGCAGATTACAGTCAGTGACAAACAATAGCACTGCTTTCAAATCATCTATTGGAGAGCTCTTTGCTGCTTTTGAAACACCAGAGACATACATATGTTTTACTCTTTGGTACATACAGAGTGAAATCATGATCACTGCAATAGGGAGTGGCAGATAATTATGTGAGGGTTGTGTAGGACATGGATGAGAACTGAGACAGTGCTGAGGTGACACATGGGTTCAAGGTGAGGGTGGGATTACATAAGGAATTGAGTCTTGTTTGGAGTGGTGATGGACGAGGTCAAGCAGGGGACTTCCCAGATTATAATGTTTGTTTGCACATTGTGATCTGTAGTGAGAGAAGGGAGCAGGTGGAAGTGAACCTGGAGAGGTGAAGGTATGCTCTGAAGAGAAGAGGAATGAAAGGCAGTCAAAGACAGAGTACATTTAACTCATTACATCAAATACATGTTTGTGATGACAGGTGTAACAGCGAGTTGAAAGGAGTAGAAGTAGTGAAGGCAGGAGAATTTAAATACCTGGGATCAACAAAGGTGCAGGCAAGAGAGTGCAGCCAGGGTGGAGTCTGTGGAGATGAGTGTTGAGGCGATTTGTGACAGAAGTATAACAACGAGAATGAAACTATGTCAGAGGGACAACTCAGTGAAAATCTTGTGATTTGGTGGCAAAGTTCGGGAGCCAAGGTTGACACGGTTTAGACATGAGCAAAGAGGGGATAATAGACATACTGAACAAAGGATGTTGAGTATGGAGAAGGGAAACTAAGAAGCGGAAGACCACAGAGAAGATGTTGTGAAGGAGAACATGCTGCCCATGGATATATTACGATCATGTGTGATCCAACACCTGGTGGGAAATGTGTCTGTTCTGTTCCAGTTGCGTACAGGCTGGTATGACATGTGTACAATGGTCCCTTTAATTAATGACATAAAAAATAAATAATGTTGTGTATTTACTAAGCACTTCAAAAACAAATGCCAAACTATTAAGACATAGATAAGTAAAGGGGGAAAAAAAGCACAATGTGAAACACAATGGCCAACTGACCACATCTCATTGCATTAAAATAAAAATATGTTGATTAAATGCATTCAAGCCTTATTTAGCCACTCTCACTATTAAAGTACAACTATTATGTATTCAACCAAAAAGTAAATGCTCTTATACACTGAAAATGCACTCTTACTTACCGTAATTCATTTCATTTTAAAAGACAAAAAATATAATTCAGACCTAAATGAACACCATCATGTCGTATGGTCAACAGACCACACCAGATTTGGGCTTTAAATACAGCATCAAGGCTGAACAAAGCCTCACAGTGGATGTTTACCAGCAAGACTGCTGTAAATTCAGGTCAGATTTATGCCTGCTTTTTTTCCCCCTCTCTCACTCAGTCACCCCTCCCATGGGAGCCACAGGTGCTGGTTGTGATGGCTGGGGAATGAGTTCTCAGTGAATGAGGGTTACAGTCTTAATTTGAATCCCTCAGCCTGGCAGAAGACCGCAATGCTTTCAGCATTCTTTTGCTTGTATCTCTTTACCGCATGCCCCTCTTCCGACATCATCATCCTTCTCAATCATGTGTGTTCTTTGTTGTTTCTTTTCTGCCTCTCCCAGCATTGTTTTTCTTCCAGAGCTCACGATGATAAAAACAGCTTTGAGTTCTGACGTAGCTTGTACATTTTTTAGTACATATTTCGTTTTTGATGATTTGCTGCCACATATAGTGTTTGTGTGCTCTGTGTGTGTGTGTTTTTTAATAAGAAAAAAAACACGACTCTGTACAGATAACAATTTCATTCCCTCTTAAGAACATAATGCGTGCCTGTAATACATTAAGGAAGCTGTGCTTTCCATGTTCTGCGTCATGCTGTTTGTCACAAACAGGGGTTTCAGACGTTGTGCTGGTCTAGTTCATGGCAGTATATTTGTTCCAAAACG
>VUQG01046073.1:0-16253 GCA_015106755.1 Etia nguti
GCTTGTCATGTCTTTTGATGGTGTAAGATGCGAAGATTCATGTGCTTTATGTGCTGAGGTGTTTTTTTACTGTCCTCAAACTGCTCTCCTAGTGGAGCCCAGTCTGAGTAGAGTCCTTTTTTTCTCCTCCTGTCCCCGATCTTGTGTATTTTCATTGTTTTTCTTAATTGCAACCATGTCTGACCTGTCTCCCCAATGTGATGTTGTGTAATGTATGTATGGTCGGAAGGGGTCCATTTCACTGCAGGCAACTGCAAGTGACACATAAAGGCTTCATTCATTCACCCATCCATCCATCCAAATCCATCAATTCAATCCATCCACCCATCCACCCATCCATCCATCCATCCATCCATCCATCCAGTAGACAACAAAATTAACTGAGATAGCAAAAATGTCCAAATGTGGCCATATTAATAACTCTCTCTTTACCCCTCTCTTAGAGTGATTCGCACCATTGGCTATCTGCTCTTCATGCTCCACCTTAATGCCTGCGTCTACTATGTGGCCTCAGAATATCAGGGCATTGGTAAAACCAAATGGGTCTACTCCGGCCTAGGCAGCGCGTAAGTAAAGCACTTCTATACAGCCACTTGTGTTTGAGTTGGAGGGATTTTCTCATCTTTTTTTCTGCCATCTCTTGATGTGGACGTATCATGCTCATACTTTATTCTCAGACTCTGCTAGAGTAGCTTTTGCAAGGGTCACAGTTACAATAAACTGTTTTTGCTTCCCTCACTCTAAGCAACTTTCTTCTGATTGGCTGCCCCTTATAAACAGATGGTTTGAAAACAGTAGCTAGGGGAACATCTGTACTATCAAATGACCATATTAAACATGTTCACGCACCGACATGATACAGAAAGGTAGAAAAAAACCCAATCAGAAATAGGTGTGTAGAGAGCAGTGGGAAGTCTAAACTTCCTTCACTGAATCAGCTATTTGTTGCCAGAAACAGGTCAAATGTTTTTTGGCGGTCTAAAAAAAGTGAAGTGAAAACAAGTGCAAAGTGCTGGCATTTGTTGTGTAGTAATGGAGAACAAGTATTGATTTACAAATAACTGGACATGAATAACTTAAACTTATTATATAATATTTTACTGCAGATTCAAAACCTTTTGAGCTATCGTCTTTACAGACAGAAAGGCACACATGCACACAGTATGGGACAATAAATCTATGCAAAATTGTCTGTCAGTGTCAGTCTTTGCCGCTTATTTTTGGGCCAGTTATGAGCACACAGGAGGATAATGTTAGCAATCCATAACAAAGAGTTATAGCAAAGAAGCACAATTACATAAAAAAATCTCTGGTTTTTTGCACAGAGTTATGAGTTCCACCTCACAAAGCATCCAGTCAAAATCTTTCATATGTCCCATGTTTGCTGCTGCTGCTGATGCTGCAGTTACCTCAGCTGCCTCTTCTATGCCGAGAAGTCCCTGCTACTGATCGCCGAGTTACCAACTCCAGACACCACATTCGGGCTGATCTTTCAGATGACCAACTACCTTTTCGGGGCATTCTTTATGTCCACCATTCTTGGCCAGGTAGCTTCTTTCTCGTAGCATTTTTATTATTTTACTTTCTCTTTTCTTTTAATATTTTTTTCTCCTTGGGAAGCTAAAGCAATTGCAGCAAGACATCAAGGGAATCGCTCAAATGTGCCCAGAGCTCACCACTGTCATTTTATCCAAAACAAAGAAAGAAACACCGTTTTCCTCCACACGACCACAAAACATCCAATACAGTTTATGACACCCCTCTTTGACACTCCCCCTAACCCTCTCCACAGGTACCTGCGTTGTTACTACTTTGCTGTCCGCAGTCTGATCAACATCGGGGGTCTTAATGAACCCGAAACCGTCTTTGAGATTACCTTTCAGATGACTAACTTTTTCACGGGCGTCTTTGTGTTCTCCAGTTTGATTGGACAGGTAACACAGAGGCCGTTCTGCCCCATAGCATGAGTCACAGCCCCCAGCATCCTCACTTCATCTGGAGTCCTGATTAGCATCCTTTTAGCATCATTAACTACAAGTAGTAGTAGTAGTAAATGATCATCGCTTTTTCTCCCCCACTTGTCCTGTTTATGTAGATAGATGAATAAACCTGTCCTCTCCTGGACATAGTAGTCATAATACCAAGTAAATACCCCAGTATCCATTTCTCTGTCTGTAGTATTTCACTGGTTCCCTGTGAAGTCTTGACTGTCAAAAACAACAAAAGCACATTCATTCTACTGTCTAAGTGAGAGGAGCAGTTATTCGGTTTAAACAAAGGATTTCTTCTTATCATCATAATGTCTCAGATGAGAGATGTCATTGGTGCAGCGACAGCAGGACAGACTTACTTCCGTTCTTCCATGGACAACACTGTGGAGTACATGGTGACCAATCACATTCCGTCTTTGGTACAGAACCGAGTCCGCACCTGGTACACCTACACCTGGGACGCTCAAGGCATGCTGGGTCAGTAGACACTGGATAAAATCTTCATTTTTAGTGTTTAAGAGTGTGTGAGAAAAGCTTAAATTATAGGACACCACTCAGACGTCAGTCCTGCTATTGTCCCAGCTGTAGAAAGATTTGACACTGTATTAAGACCTAATTTGTCATCTCCATGTTTTCAGATGAGTCCGAGCTGCTGGATAAGATGCCTCTAGTGATGAGAACAGCCATTGCTGTTGACATCAACCTGGCGACCTTCCAGAAGATTGATCTTTTCAAGGTGCACCCACATAAAAAATTCATAAATAAATAAAACAGACAGTAACTGGGAGACTGAGAGATGGTTGGTCAGTTAAATATCTTCATATGTTTCCACAGGGCTGTGACCAGCAGATGTTGGTGGACATGTTGCTGAGGCTCAAGTCAATCATTTATCTGCCCGGAGACTTTGTCGTGAAGAAGGTGTGTTAATTCTTACACAATCATCGTCAACTTCAAATGTGAATGAAACACAACAAATTACTTTATTCTTTTTTTTTTAAGTTTATCATCATTATATGGCAACAAATGGGGGACATTAAATATAAAAAAGTCAAAAATGTGCTGTGGAGGATAAACTAATGTTGTGTAATCAAACTTAGCGATAAGGAGATACTCATTTTAGCCCTGATTCGTCGTATCATGACGAGCATACAGACTGAGAAGAGACAGAGGAATCTGTGATGACAGATTTTTGCATCTGTTACAACTGCACATCCTCCTGTGTCGAGTACATTTTTAGAAAAGTTTTTTTTTTTTGCCACTTTAATGTCAAAATATCCAAGATTTATTTCTAAAAAAAAAATTCATAATTATGATACTTTAAAACCTCAGAGAATATTACATATTTTACTTTTAAATTTGGAAAAAATAAAAAATAAACACAAAAAGTATGACTTTATAATCTTATAAAATAGTTCATTGTCAGGGTCTACGCTGGCAGACTTTGTGGTGAGAGTAGGACAACCCAAATGCAGACGCTTGGAGCAAAACTATATTTTAACAAAGGGCGAGCCGTTTATTTGTAGCTGGGAAAAGGTACAAAACAAAAGGCAGATGAACACTAAATAAAACTAAAATGGGAAAAACTAAATGCTAAACAAAAGAGACAAAGAACATGATAAAAACCTGAACAAGGAAAAACATAGAAACATGGAGGCAAGGAAACATGATGTGAACTCAACAGATGACCTGACAAAGAATAAAGAAAGCTCACAGACTATATATAGACAGGAGGTGATCAGGGGAAGTGGAAGCACATGGGGAAACAACTGATACAAATGAACATGACGCCACAGGGGAAGCAAAACTAAACACACTGAACATGGAACACAAGACTGTCAAAATAAAACAGGAAGCACGCAAACTAAGACACACGGACTTGACATGGTGATAGTTAAGAAGCGGACGAGAGAGGGAGCGAGCGAACATGGATAAACATGGCAGACAGAGGAGACATGGAAAGCACACAAGGAGGGGGAAGACACACACATGGGAGGAACCCAGACAGACGAGCACTAGGGAACCAGAACTCAAACAAGAACGTCATAATACAAAAAGGCATGAAACTCAAAATGCTGGGTCAAAAGAAACAGCCCATGGCAGTTAATGCTTTTTTACTAGGTTAATACATTTTTTCCTCCAAAATTTATAACTTTAATATCAAAGGATATCCGAGTTCTTGTGGGTCAGAATTTATGACTTTAATCTCAGAAGTTCTGTGTATATAAAAGGCCACCACAGGCTTCTTTTAAAGCTAAAATGCCCTTTATAAACACACACACACACAAAACATCCCTTCAGTAATTTATTTGTGTAAATTATTTGTAGGGCGACATCGGTAAAGAGATGTACATCATCAAAAGTGGAGCGGTGCAGGTGGTGGGAGGACCCGACAACAGCATTGTGTTTGTCACACTGAAAGCTGGTTGTGTGTTTGGGGAAATCAGGTGAGTTCAATTACACGCACACAAATATATACTGATAATTAATGAACAGCAGAGGCCATTAATCACCACGGTACTGTATTAATCACAGTCAGTGAACTTACAGACAAAAACATCTAGAAACATTCAAAGAGAAAATGTTTTCTCTTTCTGTTTTTTAGTCTCTTGCAGTCCTCCAAAGACGGAGGGAACAGGCGGACAGCTAATGTGAAAGCATACGGCTTTGCTAACCTCTTTGTCCTGGAGAAGAAAGACCTGTTTGATATTCTGGTTCATTACCCGGAGTCGCAGAAAGTGTTGGCCAGGAAGGGCAGGTGAGTCAAAGGATTTGACTCAATACTCCTATAAAAAATGTTTGCTGCTGATTTCACAAAATAACTTAAAACTCTGAACTTGGTGATTTATTTTTAAAGGATTCTTCTTCTTCTATTTACTGGAAACCAATTATACAATGATCCATGAGGTTCAAGTTTGTGGACATCTCTTTAAGTAGCAGCGATTTTTAAGATAAAATTCCAGTCAGGTAGCTTTATACACGAGGAAAAAGATCACATGTTGGTAGGTGGACCTATTTTTATTTTCAAGGCCTGATCTTTACAAACAACACATGTTTGAGGACATTAAAAAGAAAGGGAAAAGAAAAGTGTTACGTGGACGTCAGAAAAAGGATTGTTGGTGATGTTCATCCGGCTGGGATACCTTCGAACAGTGAGATTCCCCTTCCTGTCTGTGTGACGTTTAAGTACACATGTAATCCCTGAGATATGAAGTTTCCACATGATAATAAAAAATGCTGCTGTAGTAAACAAACGAAATCTATCAGCACGACTTAAATTGTAAGAAATAAATAGGTACAATTACAAAATTATAATTACAGACTGCCCTGTAATTGTAAAGCAGTAAGTTTTTGTTAGTTCATTAACTGTTAAAAAAAATATAAATAAATATGATAATGCTTATACTTGTGGTGTAGCATGAGACCAGGGGTCTTTACCAGTAGGAAAAGCTCTAAAAATTATTAAAACTTATACCCTCCTCACAATTTCAAAGCTGTCCAGTGGATCGGTTCAGAGACTCTGTGTTTGACACCCCTGCTTCAGAGCGTCACTCGCTGCTTGTTGAATTTCCTCATACTGCTTTGCCAATATTTTGGTTTGTACCTATGTAGGAAACTAATGAAGGCCAAAGGTCCAGCAGCAGCTAAAGTTGAAGAAGAGAAGAAAAAAGGACTGGCGCTGTTCGGACCCAAACCCCCCACACCCAAACTGCTGCGCGCTTTCGGTGGGACCATTAACAAAAAGTTTATCGACAAAGTGAAGGTAACTACACCGTTCTGTCCTAATAAATGCACTCCAAGTGATTATTACATGAAAGTCATTGTGCTGATTCTCAGTTTGTATTTGTCTCCTTTTATTTTTTCCCCAGACTGCCAGTGCTGACTAATAAGGAGCATGGAAAGCTTTTCTTTTTTTTATTTAATAACTCCTTTTTTGGAGTGAGGAAAATGTATCTCTCATGGAAATGCACTAATTTCTGTTGAAAGCACCTTTCGGATAATAGTTTTAATGCCCTGTGTGATAAAGTCATTCTGTCCATTTAATAATAACAACAAGCCAAAACCATCTGTGAACCTCAATTACTGCCCCGTAGTGGACACTGCTATGTATATACTTCGTTCATATCGTTTTTATACAGTATAATCTTTTTTTTTCCACTGTACAGTACGCGTGGAAGCCTACCTCAGGCAGTAAGAAGCATTGTGACAATATTGTTGAGTTTATATTATTTGACTGAGTTTTAATAAATAAGTATGTTTGAACTGCAGTCAGTGTGCTTCTCTGCTAGCTTTGTGTTTGTGAGAGCAGGAGTTCAGATCCAGGCTAATCCTCACCTGCCAGACAGTGACAGCACGAGGGCCGATTAACTGAGCTGCCTCTGTTTTTGTGAGCTCCACAGACTAAGATAAACCAAGCATTACACCAGCTACTTTCCATCACGTACGACTGATGGTTACTGCAGTGAATTTAATGTTATCCCATGATACAGGATTATACTGTTTTTAGCATAAAGTTGAAACTATCTCTTTTTTTATTTAAAACAAATTCCATCCATACATTTTTTTACCCAGTTATGGGTAGTGAGGTGACTGAAGCCTCTCTCTGCTGTCATAGGCCAGTAGACAGGGTAATATACCCACCTGCCCTGTCCTCCAGCTTACTTTGATCAGGTATATTTTTTATATTAATTTGCTAACATATTAAAAACAATAGCATCTTTGGTAAAAGTCTTTTTGGGGAGGCTGCAACTCCAGGAGAACCATTATTTCTGCTGGCAGTGATTGTCGGCTCAGCTCGTTGAGCTGTTGTTGGCTCCTGGAGAAAGGGGAGTGCCTAGAGGGACTTACTGATTCCTAGAATTTTATTTGCTTCAGTCTGCTGTTCAGGTTTGAGGTAAAGACTCTACAACAAGGAGTTCAGGCACTCTTTCAAAGACCTAATATCTAAAAAAAGAAGTTTGCAGGAGAAACAGTGGAACGGCCAGACTGTTTTCTGTCTGGCCATGTTGAGCAGGTTAAAGAAGCTGATTGGGGCTCCTGAGCCTCGTCCTGCCCAAGCCGCTGCCGCTCCCCCGGCTCCACCGGCTAAGGTAAGACCTTAAATCTCCCTTTATTTTGATTTGACAAACACTGTGTTGTTATCCAGTGGACACACCATTCAAATTAAACATTAATCAGGTTCATTGGCTTCTGCAAGCTTGTCAAACTGAGTTGTATTAAAATACACAACAGCAGGTGAAAGCCTCTGAGGCAGCTTGACACTAATATGGATAGGAGCTGTCACTGGTTCTTCATCAAAAGGTAGGCTGGTGCTGCACAGGTGGATACTATACTGGCAGGCTAATCACTGCTATTTGTTCTCTTCCCTCTGCCTGTGTTTTTAATTTACAGCAAGAAAAGCCGCCAGAAAAGAAAGAAGAAAAAGAAGATCAGCCCATGAAAGAGGAGGAAAAGAAAGAAGAAGAAAAGAAAGAGGAGGAGAAGAAAGAAGATGAAAAAAAAGAGGAGGAGAAGAAAGAAGAAGAAAGGAAAGAGGAAGAGAAGAAAGAAGAAGAAAGGAAAGAGGAGGAGAAGAAAGAAGACAAAACAAAAGAAGTGAAGAAAGAAGAAGAGCCAAAAACAGGTGAGATGCGTGTTTATTTGAGCTGAGTTCCACATTCAGTTACATTGTTATCAAGCTGATGGTCAAGTGGTTTGAAGGGAACGTTTTTGGTCAGTATGAACCGTCTTCCACAGATGTGAGAGGTGTTGTTTCGCTCTGCTAAATGTCACACTCTCTGACCTTGCTGTAAATCCACTAAATGTGTCTTTTGGTAGATTGTTAGACTGTCCATCTGCTCCCTGTTTCTCTGTGAATCACTGACAAAGGGATTGGTGTCATCTGGCTGATCCTGTGTCACAAACAGTGAGCACTGTCTTGGGAAGGTTTAGGTTCACACTGCTGTACTAAAGTAAGCAATAAGAAACAGCCTTCCTTCATGCTGTGGTGATCTTTGTCTCGTGTACCAGTGATTTAAAATACGAACAGCATCCCTCGGTATGTGTAAGAATAGAGGGCTGAACATCGAATAACCATGTGGTACACAGCGTTGCTCTGGTTGTTGAACTTTGCACTTGATTTGTTTTTTAAATACATTTCTACAGAATATAATTTGAAGGTTTTCAGTGGGGGTTCTGTAAC
Source organism: Etia nguti (assembly GCA_015106755.1). Classification (NCBI taxonomy): domain Eukaryota; kingdom Metazoa; phylum Chordata; class Actinopteri; order Cichliformes; family Cichlidae; genus Etia; species Etia nguti. The sequence goes on from VUQG01046073.1 coordinate 8,170, forward strand.
AGTCATAGAAATGAAAAACTTAAGAATGCTGTTATATCTTTCTTCCTCGTCCAGCTCCAGCACCTCCGCAGGCACCTGCTGCTCCCACTCCTGCTCCCACTGCTGCTCCTGCTGCTGCCAATCCAGAGGACGTTGAAGGGTAAGAATTCATCATGCTTGTGCTCCTTTTTTGGCTAATTTAAAGGCATTAACAATTATTACTTTATTAGTTTTGTAATTACAGTCATTTTTATACATAACCCTCCATAGTTAGAAGCACAAATGTAACTGGACAATTGACTGGCAAGCAGTTTCATGGCCAGATGAGGCCAGCTCCATTATTTTATAACAAGTTGAGCAGATCAAATATCTGAAGTTAATTCCAAGTGTTAAGCTTGTATTTGGTAGCTGTTCACTGGGACTCGCAACTCTCAATCGCAGAATTGTTTCCATGGTTAAGAAAACCCCCTTCACAGCCTTTCTATCAAAGACAGAAACACTCTGGAGGAGGTGGGAGTATCATTGTCAATAGCTTCATGAACGTAAATACAGAGGGTTTACAAAAAGGTGCAACCACTGGTTACACACAAGGACAAGAAGGTTACAGTAGACTTTGCCAGAAAACATCTGAAAAGAATCTGCACAGTTCTGAAAATATGGACAGATAAAACCTGATATGAACCAGAATGATAGGAAGCGAAAAGTATGAAGAAAGAAATAACTTGTGTAAGGCTGCCAGTGGAACTGGGCCGCTAATGTTTATTTGTGATGAGGCTGCTGATAGAAGTAGCAGGATGAAGTGTTCAGAGCTATACTCTCTGCACAGATTCCACTTCCCAGTGCAAATTGATAATGACCCACAGCACACTGCAAAAGGCACCCAAGAGTTTCTCAAGGTAAAGAAACAAGCTATTTTTCAGCTCCCAAGTGAGTCCCCTGATCTCAACCCAACAGAGCATGCTTTTCAGTTCTTAAATACAAACCTGAATACAGAGAGACCCACAAACAAGCACCAGCTGCCTTAAAAGCCTGGCAGAGCAACTCAAGGGAGAAAACAAGGTATTTGACAACATCCAGACCAGTCACTGGCTTTAAATGATTTTGATCCATGTCTTAGAAACAAAACTATTTTAAAATTATGTTTGACCAAATACTTCTAAGCATTTGAAAAAGGGGGACGATATAAAAAATTTGCAGTTAATGCAGTACTTTTGTTAAACCCCGTGAATTAAAGTTGAAAGTAAATCAGTCACAAATTTAGTGTTTTAAAGCTGGTTTCATTCTCCAAATACTAATGGACATAACTGTAACTGTTCCCTGTTGAAACCTCTAACGTCATGGACGTGTCTGTTAGCATTCACAGCAACCAGTTGCCTACATGTGAGGCATTTAGGGGACATCTGTAGAACAACCTAGGTTACACTCTCCCTGTATGGGCACTGCACCAGGACACATTAACTGTACTAAGAATAACTTGGCCCTCCTTAAGCTCTGCTATTTTCATGAACTCTGAGCCGCTTGAGTACAGGAATAGTTACAGGTATATCTAACAGGTATAAGCAGTAAGAGCTGATGACTCCTCAGAGTCACCCCCCACTGTCTCAGTTGTGCATACAAGGAGAGAGGTCTCTGGAGACCTTCTACACTTGCTGTAGAAGATGTGATAACACTGTGACTTGCAGCATGTGACACCTAGAAGGAGGAAAGGAGATTAGGAGCTTATAGTGGTATTTGTGACTGAGATTGAGCTGGGATAGCATTCTCATCCAAGCTGGAGTTGCTTCAATAGAATTTAAAGGGAATGTTGAGGGAATATTCATGTCATGGAAATGTAACAAATGCCTATTTAACAAGTGGAAAAGCAGCGCTGCTGTCATCTCTTCCAGTGTGTTCCTACAGCTATGAGTTGTATTTTTTATTCTAATTTTTTCTGTTTTTAGTGAAGAAGCTCCTCCTCCACCTGTTGTCTACTCCCGCTACACAGACGACACCCTCCGAAGTTTAGCCAAGAGGTTAAAAGAACGCACAGAGATACTCAAAGAGAAGGCCATAGACCCTTACGCCACTTCTCCAGAAGTCACACCACCTGTCAGTAAGTGTGGTCAAAAACAAGCCGGCATGCTTAGAGACAAAAACAACAACATGCGAACTAATGTCTTAAATCATCGTATGCTTCTTTTGCCTTTTAGCACCTATTCTGAGAAAGGACGACTACATCCGACTGAAGGAAGAGGAGCGCGTAGCCAAGGAAGAAGCGGAAAAGAAGAAGGCAGAAGAAGCGGCCAAAAAGGCAGAAGAGAAGAAGAAAAAAGATGAGGAGAAAAGGTTGGAGGCCGAGAAGAAAGCCGAGGAGGAGAGACTGGCAGAGGAGGCCAAGAAGAAAGAAAGGATCCTCCCAGAAATCAGCTGTTCCTGCTTTGACGTCCTCTTCCATCCAGTGGAGGAAAAAATGGATGTCCTCTTGGGAACCACCATTGATCCTTTCACAGGTAGGCATCACAGCTAAGCTCAATGAATTTCTTGTATTTACCTTTAAAAATTTCTGTCATTCTTTCTCCAGATCGTCGGTACATTTCCTGGTTGAGCGTCGTGGCATTGGCCTACAATTACAACGTCTGGTTTTGCTCTGCCAGGCTGGCTTTCCCTTACCACGGTGAAACTGTCAACCGCTACTGGATATTCCTCGACATTCTTTGTGACATTGTAAATATAATAGACATCATTGTTTGGCAGCCTCGCCTTCAGTTTGTCAAAGCTGGAGACATCATTGTAAGTCACAATCCACTCAATCACATGTACCTGATAACATTTTAACAGTGTAATTAACTTTCACGCCTCTGTTGCTTGCAGAAAGACAGAGCTTTGACTAAGGTACATTATCGAAAATCACAACGATTTAAGGTGAGAACATGTGTCCAGTGGTGGAAAGAAACTAAATACATTTACTTAAGTACACCAGTAAAGTACAGTTTTGTTCAACAACTGAAAAATAACACTTCTCAATTTTATATCTGCAAAGGTGATTTGGAGATTTTAGGAATTGTGGTACTTGCTTATTTTAAGCAAGATAAAGCCAAACTGCACATATTCCAAATCCAAGACTCCATAAATGAGAGTAGTTGCTGAGCTGACCTGCCTTAATGTCCAAAACAACAAGCACTGGCACTGGTATGAAATGAGAAATTAGCATATATTATAAATAAATAAATCAAATCCTATTTAATTCAATGTTTTTTAAAAATTAAACACGTTATAACAGGTGTAATTCCCCTGTAATTAAATTGAATTTAAATGTATTTTATTTGCTATTATGTTGTAATTAAATTTACCTACAAATATTGACAGGCAGGCACACTAGAACAGGAAAGTAAAAACTAAAGTGTTCAGGTGCAGGAAATAAAGAAATTATTATAGTGTAAGTAAATGTAAGTACTGCATAAGCAATTTTGAGTAGTGTCCAATTTCATGGTAATTTTGCAGAAAAACAATTTTTCTACATCATACAAACGCTGTACTTTTTGGGTTGTGGGTCGTATTATGAAGTGGATTAATCTTACCTTTTTACATCTTTATTTTATTTTATTTTGCATCTTTATTTAATATTCATTATGTTGTTGTGCACGTGGATGTTCTGTTTTTTCAAGTGTCCTTTTATCTTACTAATATATGTGTGATAAGGACTGTTTTCCCTTACCAACCCTAAAGAAAAAATAACAACCCAGAAAAATAAAGTGTACTTACAATGTAAAAAAGGGAAATATTGTTTGTTTTTCCGCAATATTACTAAGAAATTGCACAGTACATAAAAATTACTTACAGAATATTTTATGTCTCCTTTCCTGTAAAATACCTGAAGTCATACAAAACTTAAAATTACTAATTTAAGCATTTCTTAAAATGACTCACACAGTACTTACATTCACATACAATCTAGTTATTTCATTGTTTCCTCTAAAAACCTGACTTGTTACCACTTTATTCTAAGTATTTGTAGGTAAATATAATTATATTGCAATTTCGTATAAAAGACAGTGAAATTCCTTTTACTTACTGGGGAATTACACCACTTTTTTGCAGACTGTATTATAAAATGGTACAAGATTAAATATATAAATTTGGATAAATGGATAGATGGTGACACTGCGTTTGTTTTTTATTCACATTATTGCAGTTACATTGTTTTATTTATATTTTTACTGAAGCAGTTTGGTTTTTATTCTTCTTTCATATCTGTGAGCTTTGCAGCAAAATCCAAAGTTTAACAAATGTTTTTATTCTGTTCCATGTAGACTGATATAATCAGCATCCTCCCCTTCGACCTTCTCTGCCTGTACTTTGAATTCTCCTCATTATATCGACTGAACCGTTTCATCAGGGTAGGCGGGAAGGTGCAAACTTTTTTTTTTGGTACTTTTTTCATTACATTTGCTGATAAGTTCCTTTACTTTTTCCCCTGTGTGTTCTAGGTTGATTCCTTCTTTGAGTTCAGTGATCGACTTGAGAGTGTCATGGCCAAAGCTTACATCTGGAGGTGACTGCTCGTGAATCGCATGATGTCACTGTTTTGTATCTTTAGCGTCACCATTTTTGTCTTTTCTGACACAGAGTTGCCCGCACCACAGGCTACCTGCTCTACATGCTTCACCTCAACGCCTGTGCTTACTACGTTGCCTCAGTGCACCAGGGTCTTGCCACAACTACATGGGTGTATGATGGGAATGGCACAGCGTATGTACACCAGTTTGGGACTTAAAGTTCTACACTGTACTCTGGAGTTCACCATGGAACTGAAACATCTCATTTTAAAAGAAAATATTTCACTTTTCCTTATAATGAAACAATTTAAAACTCAAAGAGAGATCGGTATAGAGAATCAAAAACAACAGCAGGGGTACTCTATTTAAAGGCAAGCTTAACAAGGCCAAGTCGAGATGTATCTATGTGGGATGTTGTGACACGGAGAAACATCAGTTTCATTAGTTACCCAGAATACTTGGTGTTTCCAAAACCAAATCTATTTCATTATTTGCTAGTGTGCAGATGAAGATGAGTATTTACAGTGCTGCGTGTGCTTCGGGAAATCAGCAGCGCCCTCTGTTGTATCCTAATGTGCACAGCATGCTCCATGATTTTTGTAAGAGTGACTCCTGAACAAAGACCAGCTCTACTTTTTCTCTTTTTTTAATATTCATTGAGAATTGTGCCGTGCTCTGGCAGTCATCTTAGCTGGGAGCTACAAATATTTATGTTTATATTTTATCTTCATCTGTGTTAAAGCCTTTCTTTAAAGTTCTTGGTGGACTGTCTCTTAGGACCATGTTAGGGCTTTACACAGTATAAAGGCCTACCATGGTCCTTTTGATCCCAGTAAACTAAAAGATTTATGACACGCCCTCTGTAGCTGTGGATAACTCCTGTCTTTTCACTCCTGTCCCTCCGCAGGTACCTGCGTTGCTACTACTTTGCAGTTCGCAGTCTGATCAACATCGGGGGTCTACCAGAACCTGTAACCACCTTCGAGATTTCCTTTCAGATGGCTAACTTCTTTATTGGTGTCTTTGTGTTCTCGAGTTTGATCGGACAGGTAGGAGGATATTCTTCAATGTGATCACCATTCAGCTTTTTTAATATTCCACCTTTTAATATCTATTACTTCTCTGTAACACTTTACATTTCTGCCTTTCTTTCTTTCAGATGAGAGATGTCATAGGAGCAGCTACAGCAGCTCAGACATACTTCCGGGCATCAATGGACGGCTGTGTTGCCTACATGAACACCTATACGATCCCCAAGCTAGTCCAGAACAGAGTCCGCACCTGGTACAACTACACCTGGGCAGCTCAGGGAATGCTGGGTGAGAAATTTATACCTCTCAGTTGTGTCCTCGTCAGAAGAAGTTGAGGGGTTTAAATGGGCAACAGGGAATATTCAGCCACAAAAATACATTTCTACATTATAAAACAAACAAAAACAACCAGTCGCAGCCACTGTGCATGGTTCTGCTAGAGGTTTCTTCCTGTTGAAAGGAAGTTTTTACTTCCCACTGTCACCAAGGGCTTGCTCATAGGAAGTCGTTTGATTTTTAAGCGTTTTCTCTGTAATATTGTGAGGTCTTTACCTTACAATATAAAGCGTCTTGAGACAACTGCTGTTGTGATTTGGTGCTATATAAAAAAAATGCAACTGAAATGAACTGAAGTTACAGCTGAGGTAATGAAAAAGACTCAGCCATTCCTTAAGGATTCAAGCTTGACTAATAATGAGCCGTAAAAATCCACAGACTAAAAATCTGGAATGCGCTCACATGGAATCACACCGTCTGTCCTTCTCAGATGAGTCCGAGCTCCTGGACAAGATGCCTCTGGTGATGAGAATTGCCATTGCTGTGGACATCAACCTTGCCACATTCCAGAAGATTGCATTGTTCCAGGTGAGGCTGCTTAAGCTTTAGTGCTCTAGTGCTATAGAAAGTATTAGAGAAAGGGCGTGTGAGGGGACGGATGATGAACTATAGCATTTTTGGACCAAAAACTTTGAAATCAAAGGTTTTGCTGTCATCTTTCAGAGACGAGTAAAGCAAAGCAGAGCTGCTGTGATTCAGTGAAAGTTAGTACTCACTACACTCTGTTCTTCAGGGCTGTGACCAGCAGATGTTAGTGGACATGTTACTAAGGCTCAAGTCAATCATTTATCTACCCGGAGACTTTGTTGTGAAGAAGGTTAGTGCAAACATATATGTATACATGTCTGTAGCTAATGACATGGCTACAAAGTAGCAAGCAACACATTTTTGAACTGTGCTGATCATCATGACGCAACAAGATGACCTGAGCTGAGTGTCACTGCGCTGTTCTGTCCTCTGCAGGGTGACATCGGTAAAGAGATGTACATCATCAAAAGTGGAGCGGTGCAGGTGGTGGGAGGACCCGACAACAGCATTGTGTTTGTGACGCTGAAGGCCGGCTCTGTGTTTGGGGAAATCAGGTAAGTCTGCAGCATCAGGAAGGACACAAGTACACAAATGAATAAGGTCCTTTAGTTTATGTGAAACCTTTGTTACAATGATGTCACGTTAACTTTGGGTGGAGATAATCTAAGGATGGAAAAAAATCCAGCAGTCTTCATCACGTCTTTAATGCTGCTTTTGTGAAGTTGTGTACATTGTGCGGTGGTTGTGTTGCATTATTTTGGTATGGACTGCCATAGTAGGCCATATTATTTTTTGTCTGTGTATCCAACCACAGTTTACTACAGTCTGCTAAAGATGGAGGAAACAGGCGCACCGCCAATGTAAAAGCTCATGGTTTCGCTAACCTTTTTGTGCTGGAGAAGAAAGACCTGTTTGATATCCTCGTCCACTACCCAGAGTCTGAGAAGGTGCTGGCCAGGAAGGGCAGGTGAGCCGCTTATTAGTGCTTCAGGATCGTTTTTTTCATGCAAATTAAAAAGTAAAACTATCATATACCCTCCAAACTTCCATCCAAATCATTGTTAAGTTAAATGAAATATAAATATGCATCATTTTAAGAACTGTGTGTGTGCTTTGTCACTGTGAAGGAAACTAGTCAAAGCCAAAGGAGCTGTACCTGCTAAAGGTAACGAGGAGAAGCAGAAAGGACTGGCTCTGTTTGGACCAAAGCCACCAACACCCAAGCTACTCAAAGCCTTTGCCAATTTGAAAAAACTCAAGGTGAATGTGATGTGGGGAAGTGTATTCTGCTGTAGGCTGTTTAAAAGCACCGATTGCTAAAGTGTTTGTGACGTTGGGTCCTGTCTTCACTTTGTCTTCTTGTCCACAGAAAATGGAAGAGGAGAAGAAATAGGAAGGGGATGTGGAGTGTTAGTGAGAGTCACCATTTTAAAGTTGGTATCTTCTACTTTTCCATTGTTACCAAAAGACCCATAAAGGGACCGGTCTACAGTGACCAGAAGAGCAGTCATCAATAGACACAGAAAGGTCTGTGACAACAGAAGAAGTTTTGTTTTGTTTGAAATTTGTTTCATGCAAATGATCAATTTTTCATATTATAAAAAAAAATAATAATAATTAAAAAAAAATAATAATAATAATTTAAAAAAAAAAAAAAAAAGCGCAAAAAAGGTAG
>VUQG01046074.1:13604-28443 GCA_015106755.1 Etia nguti
TGGAAGGAAATGTTTCAGGATGCAACAACATGTTTCTTCCTGTTAAAGGGAGTTTTTCCTTCCTACTCTCACCAAAGCATTTGCTTAAAAGCAGCCATATGATTGTTGGGGTTTTCTGTGTTATTGTAGGGTCTTTACCTTACAATACTTACAAAATAAAAAGGGCTTTGAGGCAACTCTCATTTTAATTTGGTGCTATATAACTAAAATGGACTTGAATTAAATTGAAACTAACTCAAGATCATGTATGTGGGATAACAACACATCTCACATTTTCACAGCACCTTACAGTAAGTGAGATAGATCTAATGGCTGTTTCATACCTAATTTTTGTAAAGAGAATTTTCAAAGTAGAGCACCAAATGCATTAAACACTGCTCTTGACAAAATAAAGAGCAGTGTCTAATGCTTTGAAAACAACTAACCAGAATGCTTTGGTTTACAGCAGAATATACTTAAGTATCCTCATCCATACAATTAATAAGGGATTCCCTTTAGACCCACATGGAGGGCATTTGGTTTAGGTTAAAAAATTGATTTAGGGAGACACTGCTGGCTAAAAGTTAAAAAAAAAAACCAACCCCGCCCCCCAAAAAATTGCAGCATGTGGCTTTCTGTTGTCATTCATTTGGACAGTGCAGTTAGTATAGTGAGAAAGCATTTTTTTTTTTTAGGAAGCCCTGCAATTAAAACTTGTCTCAAAACTGTCAAACTGCAATCTAATTTTATGTCACATGAGAGGGTGTGAGCAAAGCCTTGTGCGATATCTAATACCAGCTTTCAGCAAAACAAACAAGATTTCAATGTAGGCCTGTTTCTTCCTTCCACTGAAACACAGGAGGAGGAGATTGTGAATAACTTTGACAGTAGCAGTGATATCGTGTGCTGTGTAATTTCATATTGAGTTGTGATTGCAGCAGTCACATGTATTTCTTTGATCTAATTTGAAAATCAGCAGCTACGTCTCACAGTATGACAAAATGTTTAACAGAGTTTTTCAGTCAGTTTTTGTCTGGGATAGAATGGTCATTTAATAAATATAGATTAATGATTAAAAATATGTAAAGAAATATACATATTGTATATAAAATGTTTAAAATCTATCTGTATCTAATTAAAATGTTCTGCCTGTGTGGACAGAGGAAAGAACAAAATGGAGAAACTAAGAAAATTAGCTGAATCTTTTTTGTTATCCTCTTGATTAAAACAAATAGTTATTCAGAATGTACAAAGTACATGAAAAAGTACATTCTGTGCTTCTAAAAGTATTAACTAACCTGATGACCTACTTTCAGTTCACTTTGTATTAATATGCTGCCTAATTGCATTAGACAAGGTTCTACATTGAATGTTTACAATATTTTTGTTTTCCATTTTCACCAGACTGCAGAGGCTACAGACAGGCAGCCAAAAGATTCTTTTTCCAGCAGTCTTTTTCATTTTCATGCCAATGGGAGAACCAGTGATTTGCTTAGAAGCTATCAACTTGGAGGGGCATACAGAAGCACAGGCACAGCATGACGACATAGGATTTCGACAGAGATGAGGCTGGGAAGGGAAAAGAAAAAAAGGAAACAAATTAGTGGTGAAGTGGACATGGTTTTCATTTTATAACTTTAACATAATCTGTCCTGTTAAAGAAAAGACCTTTTACGGATAGGTCAGGATTTAATCATGGCCAATAAAGAATTTCTGAGTCTGACTAAGCTGTGTTCATGTTCACCAATAGTAATGAGAGGTGTCTGTATCAGTAGGTGAACTAGCATACCTGCAGTCAGTAGCAGAGCTTCTAGCATCCTTGCCAGCGATGTCGCGTCCCGTTTGGACCCATTTTTAAAAAAGCAGATATTTTGGCTTGACTCTAAGAAGTTTGTGTTTAACACCGCACCAGTCTTTGTTTTTAGATCAGTTAATAATTGTTGGGATGCCTTTACTACACCTACAGTAAAGTAAGTACGATTAAATAAGTGTTTTTTTGTCGCTTCTACTATCACTCCTCTGCTCTAGTGTGCTTTGGTGAGGAGACGAACAGTGGAGAAATACAAACACACATGCACACACGCAAACTCAGGGTGAACAGAGAGGAGAGAAACCTAAGTGATTCTAAAGAACAGAATGAATCATATAATTTTGATGTTCTGTTGGCACAGAGGGTGGCCAAAAAACAAAAACTGTGTCATCATAAAAATGTTTAACAAAACTTTAAAACAATCTTTGGGATTTTCTTTTAAATGTTGACTTAACAGTGCACATTTGCAGATGGCATCCCAGGTGTACTTAGATACTGTGTCATAGGTGCGAGTCACTGCAGGTGCGCTGTGTTTAATACAGTGCAGGTGTGTGGAGGTGAGTGTTTCATTGAAGGTGTTTTCCATAGATGACATTTTGAGTTCTGTACCTGTTTGTGAAAGGCTGGAAATGTGGTGTGCACGTATACTGAAAGTGTTAGATATCGCTTCTGTGTGTGACATCACATGTGTATCTGCGATGCTGTACCTGTTTAAAGTGTGACATTGCAATTGCTTGTGGGATTTGCAAGTACATGTATTCCATTTGTATGAAGCAGGTATTGCTAGTATGTCAGTGGTACACTGAAATGAACTATTTGCCCCATACCTGATTTTTATTCATATTTGTTACACAATTTAGATCATCAAACACGTTTCAGTATTAGACAAATATCACCCAATTAAATACAAAATACAGTGTTTAAATGATGATTTCATTTAGTAAGGGAATAAAGCTATCCAGACGTACCTGGCCCTGTTTAGCCACACCCAGGCCTGATTACTCCCAGACCCAGACTCCCAGACTTAAATAGAACCTGTCTAACAAAGTGAAAAAAACATTTTCATTTTTTGAAAGCTTTAAGTCCCGTTATAACTAGTTTAAAACTAACACAGGATTTCGTAAAAAGAACATTCAAACATGACTGTAGTGTGATAGTCGGAGGCTGATTTGCTGTTCAAGATCTGGATGACTTGCTGTATTTGATGAGAAAGCCTGGTCATCAGTTTGTGCCCTAAAGTTTAGACTCACTTAAGCTCACTTGTTACGCAGCAGGACAATGATCAGAAATACACCTGCAAGTCCACCTCTGAATGGCTCATACAAACAAACAAAGAACAACAAAGATCTAGGAGTACCTCAGGAAGATGAATGCAAGTGATCATGTATTTCATGTACCGCACCAGGTGAGACCTCAGATGTAGACTGTGCAAACAATACCCCTGAGACACTCCAGGACATAACAACATGGTGCAAAATGCCAGCAGGGCATACATGGAACACCATAACCACATAGCTGGCATGGTATACAGGAAGACCTGTGCCGAGTATGGCCTGGAAATCCTGAGGTGACAGAATATGCCCCCTAGGGTGACTGAGAGTAACCAATCTAAGATTCTTTTGGATTTCCAGATAAAGACGGACAAACTGGTGATAGCCAAACAACTGGACATAGTAGTGGTGGATAAACAGAGGAGAAGAGCTAGAGAAGATGTGGAGAGTGAAGGCAATAGTGGTCCCCCAGGCAACCCAAACTGGACAAGTGGCTCCAGCAGATCCCAAGAACGGCATCCAAGATCCCTGGCCAGAAAAGTGCAGTTGTAGGAATATCAGATAGCAGGAAGTTGATTCCATTCTTTATCCTTTATGCTTGGGTCCTCTACCAGAGGCCTGGGAGCTTAGTAGTGTCTTTGCTGTTCTGGAACTGCACTCTTTTGAACAGAGATCTCAGGTGACGTTCTTCATATCTGGGGGAGCCACTTGCCCAGTCTGGGGGTTACTACCTTGAGTCCTCCGATTACCATTGGGACCACTGTTACTTTCACCCTCCACATCTTCTCAAGCTCCTTTCTCAGCCCATGCTACTTCTTGACCTTCTCGTATTCCTTCATCCTGATTTTGTTGTCACTTGGTATAGCTACATCTATCAATACAGCCGTCTTCCTCTGCTTGTCCATCACTACTGTCTGTGGTTGGTTAGCCATAACCAGTTTGTCCATTTATATCTGGAAGTCCCACAGGATCTTAGCTCGGTCATTCTCCACCACCCAGGGGTGTGTCCCATTTTGACTTCAGGACTTCCAGACTATATTTAGCAAAGATGTTATCACGTATATAACACCTTCTATATATACCTGATAACATCTTTGAAGATCCCTTTAGTTTTATAAGGGCCAAATTGGCTCTTGTTTAGTAGTGAAGGAATTTTTCCATTACTGTACGTGCTGGGAATTTGCAGGAAGTCCACTAAAGGACATTGCACATATCTGTCCTAACAAAGGTTAAAACTTGTTCCTAGTGAAAAAATTCCATTGACATTAGTGTTGGGATAAAATATTTCTAAACAGAGAGTCAGTTCAAGATTACCTGATGTTATTGGCAACCATGTGAACAATAATAGGTTGAGCATTTGGGCAGAGGTCAGTGAGAGCAGGGATGAGCTTAAGCAGATGCAGGATTTAGCTGCCACACATACGGTAGCTTAAATCAACGGGGTAATTCACAAATTATTGAATCTAATTAGATTCTTCGAGAAAAGAGCTGTTTTTTTCAGCACCACTGCAGAGGGCACATTTGAAGGAGGTTAAATGGATGGAAACACAATTACCATTGTCTCTGCTGACCCAATATCAGACCATCAGCTTTAACACTGTTCGCAAGAGTGCAAGGAATGTTACCATAAGGAAGTAATAGAACTCAAAATAGAAAAATGATATCTTACTAATAGTTCAAGCTAGTTTACCTGATTAAGTGCAGTATCAAATCTGATGTAATTTGAATAAGAAGTTCTCATATTTTGACTAAATTATTTAGCAAGTTATCCATAGTGATTTAGTCCTGGTCCTTAAAAGCCTAGTATTTTATTAGGCTTTTACTTAGCACTAATTAGCAGGTGTCTGTGTTATTTCAAGCTACATTTCATAACCCATAAAGGTTATGAAATGTAGCTTGCTAGCTTTTTATGTAAAAACAACACACACACGCACGCACACACGCAAAACAAACAAACAAACAAAACAAAAACAAAACACATTGGAGGCTAATGGACATGATTTACACTCCGGTCCTACACAGTGGACTTACTAGACAGTCATGAAGCAAAAATGATTTGTATGTATCTGTCTAACCATATAGGACTTTGAACCGTAAATAATAAGCACAGATTCCTTTGACATGCCAGAAACTTGTTTTTAAAATAGTTTTTAATGATAATAAATGTAGACATAGTACCACTAAATCATGGATGATTGTAATTTGAGTCAGTAAAATGGAAACATGGCTTTATTATATTAAAAAACATAAATGCAAGAAAATGGGTAATTGCTGTCTGCAGTGATTTAACAACCTATAAATATAGTATTTCTAAAGCTATTTGAATTACTCAGTCTATTAAACACAATACTAACTCACAGTGTTGCAAAGATTGAATAATGCATTGAAAGCACTTTATAACGGGTTGTCTTTATCAAAATGACACCTTGTGTCAAAATGTAGCTGTAACAAGGACATATCCAAAGAAAATACATTTCCGTTCACTGTAGATTTAAGGTGCATTACATGAAGCCATGCTGAAACCCTTTATTCATCCACGAAGTTATTGGAGGACCATGAGCTCTACACCTCTGCACTGCAATGATACCAGGCATTTGTTGAGGCTGGTGTGTCTCTTGTTTGAAAGCACACATTTAGAACATTTTCAGACCCTTCACGTTATGCTTCAGTTCCTTGAGATAGATTACAGTTGTTTAATGGTTGTATGCATACTAATGAAGTGTTTTGTAAATTTGTTAAAGGGTGGAGAATAAAAGATGATGCTTATTTATATCACTTTTCAAGCTGTTTTAGGATTGTTCCTCATTTTGTTACCTGCATAATCTGAGATGTTTCTTTTTAATTTTTTAAACAGGGTATTTTTAAGTCAATCAGTTTCTAATAAAATGTTCCAGTGTAATATGCAACAGTTATACTTATTTTTTTCTGTGTCTAATATTGTGAAAAGTTGCCTCTTCAAATCTTGCTGCGTTTGAAGAAACTTTCATGAAACAAGTGTTTTTGCTTTGATTACGGACATGTCATTATAAATGTGCAGTTTTGTGTTGAGTCCCATATATGGGCTTAGAGCAGAGAGATTGAGTAGACAGAAAATGTGGTTGCTATGCTGTTGCCATGTGCATTGATGTCACACAGAATAAGATGATGGGTAGTATAAAACAAGCTACTGGTTCAGGAGGAACAGTAAGGTATGCTTTTTTCTATTTTGGATTGGTTTTGATTTATTTTTTAACTATAATTTGCTTTTGTATAACTTTTGTGTATAATTAAACATAAGTAGGTTCCTTTTGATCAACTGAAAACACAGATATCTTTTCTCTTCTTTTAATATTCCCACTTTCTCAGCTCCAGAAGCTCTTCACAGGAGAAAAGCTAAAGGTCTCCATGTCTTTCTAAGTGTTAGAATTAAGCTAACCTATATCCCCCATGAGGGGAATGTAACTCAGACTACTGAGAAACAGACACTATTTTGAGGTAAATCAGGGCTGAGACTTGTGTTTGGCAGTCAGACACCAGTAATCTCTGGGAGAAGAGATTTTGGTGACACTTTACCTTCCACCTCAGTAAGAACATGGTAATAATTTAATCAAGGTCATTTAGAAATTTCTATGTGATTAACAAATGGATGACCATACAATAACCTGTTACTAAAATTAATATTATAATAGTGGCATAGAATTCAAATGACAGCATAATGAATGACCAGAAAAAAGATAAAAACTGGGAAACACTTTTAAAGATGCCAATGAAAACCTTTGACTAATATTATGGTAATATTTTTGTAATAATACAGTAAACAATAAAACTGTAATATATGTGAACTAGCTCAATTTAAAAATGACATTGTGGTAACAATAGCAGAATAATAAGCTGATAATAATGTAATCTAGATTGATATTGTCACATTTTAAACATTGAGCCTAATGCCTTTAAAATCATATGAAAATATTTATATGTTAATAATGGTGAATGACATATTATAATTTCAGTATTTCCAACTTTAAACATGTTTTCTTTTTCAAAGTAATGCAAAAATGTTTTTTTATGTTCTTGTAGTAGTTTATATATATGAAACAGGCTTCAAAATACAAAAAAAAAAAAGCATTTTGAATACTACTTTTTATAGTAATATTTTCAAACATTGTTATTTATAATTATTCATAAAGCATGGGTGTTAAAGATATTTTACTGTACACCACTGGGCACTTGGAATGTACATGTTTTTTCTTTGTCATATATAACGCTACAAGCTGAATGGTGGTCTAACTTTTCAAATCATACTTCACGAAGGTTTTATTGATTCCTCTTTTTACACACACATAAAAAAAAAAAAGTCTCACATTTTAATGTTTCTTTAAGAGCAGTCTGTATAGGGGGCGGGGTGGGAATAAACTCATGTGGCTGTGGAGTTCCCTCTTAGGCCGCTAGGTGCGTCTCTGCTCCACGAAAGCTTCCGAGAGAGACTGAGGGCTGGAGGAGAGGAGGAGGAGGAGGGGGGAGAGGAAGAGAGAGCGAGAAAGAGAGGACGGCGTTTTATCAGCCAAGTGCAACCTGAATCGTGAGGAGCGGACGATGGGGGGGAAAAAAATCCCACTGTTCTTTCTTTTTCTCTAACGTGACCGTCATTAACATGTAGACCGATTCGCGTCAAAAGACCCGGAGCGTAATGGTTTCTTCTGTCACAGGAGAATTTTATAGTTGTGAATAAAAAAAACATTTTGGATTAACGGAGCACTTGTTTTGGACTAAAAGGGTTTCCTTAATTTCCTTCTGCCCGTGTGTAAATGTTGGACCGCATTTAACCCGAGTTTCTACCATCTGGAGTGAAAAGTGCGCCAGTCTTATTTCCAAGGCTTATTTCCAACGCTTGAGCGTCGGGATTTTTCAGGGGTACTATGTGGCTTTTGGAAGGACTGGACCTTAACCTAACGGGACTTAAGGCACAGAGGAATATTGTCTGAGGTGGAAAAAAACAGCGGATGGGATCGTTTCTTAACGGTAAACACGCTCATACTTAACTCTCTGAGCTCTGTCGGGTCTCTGTGGGCTTTGAGAATTCACCGGTAGAGTCAGCAACTGTGATGCAGTGGGTTGATTTTGTTTTTTTGACTTAATGATTTACACTGCAGAATTATTTACAAAATGTGGTTGAGGACAAGTTTATGTGGTTGAAATAACGAATGCCATTAAACATATCTCCAAATGACCCTGTTTCTTCTTAGTCTAAGATGTAAGTCATGGGAGGATCTGCGCCTTGATGAGCGTCCCGTGCACAGCAGAAAGCAGCATCTCGTCTTCTTCTGTCTGCCACTTTTGACTCTCTCACTCCGTTCCAAGCGCATGAACGCACAGAGCTGCGCACTCTCGCCGACCAAGCTGCGCAAAATACTTGCTTTAGAAAAGAAACCTTTAGGTGAAAAGGCTCAGTGGTTCTTGTTTTTCTTAAAAATACTGACTTGCTTTTGAAATATGACAAATAACAGATATTTGTTACCGTCGGTCGATCGTTTACCACCTGCAGACTGTTTGTGAGCGTGCATTTCTGTCACTGTTCAGGATGAGCTTCTGTTAATGAAAGAGGAAAATATTTTACAAATAATTTTTATCAGCATTAAACATTTGAGGCAATGTGTTTGGTACACAGCTGATATTAACATTTATCGAAATTTTCGCCTTCGTTTTCTCTTGATAATCAAATGAATGCAAACCTCCTCTCAGGCTGATTGCTGAGGGTCAGGATGGAGGGAGATTCATAAAGTGTGTGTGTGTGCGTGCGTGTTGAATGGAGTCTCTCTATCCTCTCCTCGATCCAGGAGGAGGAGGAAAGTTGCGCCCGTTGGCCGCTGCGGGGGCACCATCACCATATAAAACTGGATGAATGCGGTATTTGTGTGTGCACGCCTCAGCGACTTGTCACACACACACACACACACACACACACACAAATGCAGCAAAAAAGGACGCGTGGATGCTTCGATGTACTCCGGTCAGATACAATATTTAATGGCTTTACCCCTTACCCCGTTACCCTTACACCCCTTTAAGTTCAGGTTCAGGTTTTGAGAAGGTGAGAAAGAGCTCAGGTACAGAAATGTGTGTACTTCTTGAGCTATTAGAGCATCTTTTAAAATGACCCGAAGATCCCAATCAAGCCTGGATGATCATGCATATTTATGTATTTGCTTCAAATAGGCTACTGTTCAAAGGCAGCACAGCAGATCGAGATACTAATGTATTGGTTGAGATTTCCAAAATATAGTAACTAAATTAGGGAATCCGGATCCCCCGGACTACATATACCACCACTTCTACCACCCACCCTAAATTACCACAGTATGTAATTAAAGCACCTTAGGGCCCACTTGATTAAATTAAAAGAAAGACATGGCATAACTCATAATGACATTCTGGAATAAACACGGAAAGCATAGTATAAGAAATCTCAAGGCTAAACTGTTTCATTCATCTAGTAATGAGATGTGGATGAAGAGTGAAAGGCGTGCAATCACGTGAGAGGAACACTGTTCCTGGCAGTGGTTGATGATGACATGATCTGCAGATTACCTTTTTAATGAAGTTTCACGTTGCTGTGTTTGCTGTGGATGTGCTTGTATGTGTGATTTGGATGGAGGTAGGGGTAGGGGGCAGTCAGTCCATACCTCTTTGTCTCAGGGGATCTGATCTACATAGCTTAGCCCTGAAAGAAAATGTCCATTCACCACTCATCAGTGTGATTTTCTTTTTTCTCGTCACACACCTCTATCCTTTTTAACCCACATTTTTCTACTTTCCTTCTCATCTACCAGTTCTGTACATAGCAGGGAGCTAGTTTGTAAATTATAGATTTGTTGGTGACTCATGCTGTGGTCCTGTTGTTTCACCTCACTCTCCACTCAGTTTTTATTTATTTGTTTTTAAATTTTTATTTATTTCTTTTGGAGGTTTCTCTTGTGTAAAGCAGGGAAGTTCTACTTTAAACTGTTTTTGTGCTACTGGGTTTGGTCCTTGTGAATAATCCTCCAAATTCAACAAAGCCTTTTTACTTTGTGTTCTAAACACAGAGAATGACTGTTTGCTTTTGAATTACACCAAGAACTTAGAATTGAATAAGCCACAGTCTGCGATATCAGTGATTTTTAACAAAGGTGAACAGAGCTTTGATTTTTTTGAAGACAGGGCCTTATATCCACTATGAAAACTGATCTGAGCTGAATATAAACTCCAGCCCGTTCCTTCTTAACAATTTACCAACATACTCGAGGTATTTTTTTTCTCCCCAGACATGACAGCGCTCGTTGTTCTGCTCAAATCTGTGTTGTTACTAATAAATAGACAAGCCATGACTTATAAGTCAGTTACTAATAAATTCTTTTTTAAATTGGTCATATGGAAACGGCACCTATTTAAGTTTTTTAAGTGGTAAAGTGAAGATTATGTATTGTTGAATCAGTGGTTTAGAAACACTGCTGAATGTACCATATTTTAAGATCTAATTACACTCGAATGGTGGCGATGAAGAAACAATTAGAGGATTTTAAATATGCGTCTTTCTTTCCTGAGACAGCAGAAAATAAATTAAGTATTGACAGGGCTACAGAGAGGGCACAGGGATTTTCACTGAGCTAATTTGTCTTTAATATTTAAGATGAAAGTGGTTCAGGTTTACACTTGCAAGTTGTTGGTACTTGTTTCTTCTCCTCAAACAGAATTATATTCACTGGATGAAAACAGGTCCAGGCCAAAATGGGTAAGAAGAGAGATACAGTTAGAGTTATTATTTTTTTAATTAAATAAACCAAAATAAACCCAAAGTAAAGTAGGGGGAAATACAAACAGACAAATATCAAGGTTATCCACTCATGCAAAACACCACTACATGCTGTGTTTATTACAGCTACAAAACACTTTTACTAGCAGTTGAATGCTTAAGTTTGTGGGGAACCTATGAACAGTAGGAGTATGAGCAGAAAATATCCTTCCTTCTTGCTTTAATAGTTTGATGCTGAGATTCTGATTCATTTGGAAGCTGCATGGATTCCATTCAATTGCATGGAATGGAAAAAAGACAGTCTGCATGCTTAAATTATAAGGTACAGACAGGCTGTATCAAAATGGGAAACTCATAAGAAGTCATCATTTACACATTGACATGAGATATGAATGGAGCCAGAGAGTCACAATTCCACCAACAGACCCATCCCTATAAAATATTCTGAGATGGAGCAAGCTGTTCCTGCTCAAATGAAGTAGACACGAGGGTGCACCAGGGATGGCCGAGGGGATAAACATGGTGTGCAGCAAAACAGAAAACTGTTTTGTGCGACTTCTTTGTTTATGGCAGGTGCTGCTGAAAACAGCGCAATGGAGTGAGAAGACAATTGAGCCTTGCAACATCTCAGGAGTCCAATTTTTGTTTAAAGAGTTGGAGAACCTTTTCTGTAGCACAGGTCTCAGGAGGACCCAGACTTGTTGAAGTACCTTTTAACTGCAGACTTGTCATCTGCACCATGTATTGCCACTTCTCTTCTCAATGTTGGAACCACTGGTTAGTCATATGTGCATGCTGTAATCCAGAAGGAAAGGGAACAGAGGAACAAGGCTAGGAGCCTTTTACATTCACCATGGCCCTCAAATGGACATGCAAATGGACCACTTGATTGTGGAATAACTAGTAGGGAGCAGATTTCACGAAATTAACTGTTGCAACAGTGGCACCCTTTACAATACTACACTTTAATTCATTGAGTAATGTGACTCATTCTTGTTTGTAAAGGTAGACTGCATAGCTAGGTCCTGCATTGTATACACCAGTGGGACTGAAAACGCCTGAATTAAAAAAAATAAAAGGTGTGGTCCGATAGTAATATTTTTCCATATAGTCGAACTATCATAATGTACTGCGCTGATAATGTATTATCATGCTGTGCAAAATCTAAGAGAGTCAACAAGAGTCCCCCATTATGTGAGACTATGTACTCTACTGTACAAAGCACTACTTATGTCATCTGTGTCATGTGATAAGAAACTGTAGTAACTAAGGAAATGTCAGAAAAAGGTTTGTCTTTACCTTGTTAAAGGATATAATTTAACCTTAAATTCACCACATATTTTAAACCTTAATCAAATTGTAACAAAAAAGGTAAACTTTCAAACAGAAGTAAAGTTAAAATCTGTAAATAATTAAAAAATATTCATACATAAGAGTTGAATGCTTGTCTGCTTGTGTCAGGAGTTATGTGCTGTCCACCGTCGCACACGCCTCATAGTTCAGATATTAAACACTTTTTTCCTCTTGACATCAAAAAATGATGCTTGCACAATACCCTTTCATTAAAAGAGAATTTGAAGAGCCATACTTCACATGAGTAAGTGGTGAATTGGGAGTAAGAAGGTCTTGGTTACTTGCATACTGGGTCACCCTTAAAATTTTAATAAACAAAATAAAAATGTACATTATATGACTTTTTTTTTTCATAATACACACAAAATGCTTTTTTACTTTAGATGTAAAAAAAATATATATATATAAACTTGATGTTGTACTTTTTTTCCCAGGTGTTTCAGGCAATGCTTCCTGTAATGTAGGGGATTTTTAAGACACTAAGAGCTAGCCTCTAGATAGATGAAAATGGACTTCAATGAACTCTAGCTCACTTACACTCATCTCTGGTACTTGAAACTCCACCAAAACCAGATAGAGATGAATCACGACTACATGGTCACTTCTTCCTTGCAACTTGTGAGGTTTTTGCAAGAAAAATGTAAAAAAAAATAGCGGTTAGAGGACAAATAACAAATATGTCTATTCATTTTTACATCAAGTAGTTTTTCAGTGTGACCACCTTTACAGTCAGTTCCATTAAAAGCTACATGTAATGCACATATTATGTTCAGTAGAACGCAACATGACTTCCTACCAGTCACATGATCTGCAGGAAGTGGTGTTGCAGGGTGACATTTGCTGAACGTGTCAAATAACTGAATCACCATATGACTTCACACCCATCTACATTTCTGTGTAAGAAGCCAGCATGCAAAAAAACTGGAGCAGAATTGAAATGCATTATTTTTATTCTCAGTGTGGCCAAAATGAGTCACTGCTTAAATGAGAATTTCTGGTATAAATGGTGATTTAGTGGTGATATGCAACAAATGGACTGTGCGAAGATACCATAGCATTAAATTTAGGTATATGCTATACTGTACCTTTCTCTGATTTCCTCAGTAAGGAGAACCCTAGAGTAATAATGGGCAGTGACAAAACATTCATTTGAGTGCTTTTTAAACCTATCCTGACAGAAGGGTCTATAAAGACACATTGGTGATCTCTTTTTCTTGCTTTGTTTGCTGTGTGAGCCCAGCTGAACGAGCTGAACAGGTTTAGAAAATATAAATGTCATTGTGATACAGACAATAAAGTGTATTGCTTTTGCCACAAAGCCATCATCCAACACTTGACACTACTTTTGAAGAGTATAGCAGTTAGGAAACCATAATAATAGCCTTAAAAAAAAAAACTGCCCAATGTTGGAAACCAAACTGTGGGATTAACTGTGGGAATCCAACTCAAACTGCAAATTAAATATTGAAACAGAGAGCCAAATATCTTCCAACTGGATGTGCTTCAAAGTGAGAAACAAACTGCTAGCTACTATATTGTGAACATGTTGCAACTACTTGTCTAATGTTACTGCATTATTAAAATGATGAATGTAATATGTCAGGATTAGTTTGGTAGCTGTATGCAGTGGTTGAAAGTGAGTATCGTGTTTTATGTTTCTCTGAGCTTATCTGTACTAAAACATTTGTTATGCGATTAGAAAGTCTGAAACGAGTAAACCGGCATTTTCATTTGTTACTCGCTGGTTTAGTGATGTTGAGCTGAGGAGTGGTGTGTGTGGGATGGCTTAATGCAGTAGCATTCTACTGTTGCCTTCTTTTGACTTTCTAGAGTTTTTTGTAAACAAGTGCTTCTTGTTACCGTATACCAAAGACCAGTGTCCCTAGAAATCACATCCAAACTAAATTATTCTTCAAAATAAGAATTGTTTGTGCCAAAAGTAACAGTCAGCACTGAATATCTATGTATTGTGTAGTAAGTAGAATGTAGGGGTGTAACAATGCTAAAAACAGAGCCCAAAATTGATTAAACATTCACAATATTGTACCGAGGTTCTAAGTTCCCTGTGATTATCAGTGTGGAGTTGTTAATGCCTACTTAAATAATGTTGGTCAGATAAAAGCTGTAATTTAGAAGAAAGTTGTTTAGACAACAAGTGAAATGGAAATAAATCCATAGCTTAATTACGTAACAATTTGACCTGTTACAAGTTTGTGTCCTGTTGCCTAGTCTTATATTAGATGAGTTAGGTAAATCAGAATCGTGTTTATTGGCCGTGTATATGCACAGACACATACAAGGAATTTGGTTCCGGTAGATGGTGACTCTCAAGCACAGCATTGTATATCTCAACAATGTAAGCAGCACAATTCACCCACACACACACACACACACACGCGTGTGGATATAAACCAACCATAAATAACCAATCTAAATCTTATATACATAAAATACAGGATGACAGGAATGAAATGAAGTGAAATGAATACCACAGAATGTACATAAGGTGCAGTTGCAGTCTGGCAGTGGGAGCAGTGTGACAGTTCAACTGTTTAGGAGGGAGATGGCGAGGGGAAAGAAACTGTTCCTGTGTCGGGTGGTCCTGGTCTGCAGGCTTCTATACAGTCTGCCAGAGGGCAGCAGGTCAAAAAGTCTGTG
>VUQG01046075.1:0-23179 GCA_015106755.1 Etia nguti
TAACGGAATGCTGAACGTTGGATAAAAGGCTATGTTTGTAATTCCTTTTTATATTGCTGTTTCATTTACACTTTTGTTTTACCACTAGAATTTAACATTCTTTTTTATATATAAAAAGAGAAAATATACTGTCAAGAGCCATGAACCCCCCCCCCCCAAAAAGGAAACAAACAAAAAATTATTTGCCATTTAAGAATTAAATATCCAAATCAACTGCAGAGACTACGTATTTACTTAACTCTTACTGATCTGCATGTCCAGTCAATAAATTGCAGTAAAATAAATATGCAAATGTATATTTTGGTCATTTTCTTTCCTCCTTTGTCTGAAGAAAAATCAGAATCAGAATCAGAATCAGAATCAGAATCAGAATCGTGTTTATTGGCCGTGTATATGCACAGACACATACAAGGAATTTGGTTCCGGTAGATGGTGACTCTCAAGCACAGCATTGTATATCTCAACAATGTAAGCAGCACAATTCACCCACACACACACATGGATATATACAGCTACACATGCATACACATACATACACAAACCTACACAAGCTGTGTAAACCAACCATAAATAACCAATCTAAATCTTATATACATAAAATACAGGATGACAGGAATGAAATGAAGTGAAATGAATACCACAGAATGTACATAAGGTACAGTTGCAGTCTGGCAGAAAAGATGCTATAAAAGCAAAAATCTCAAAAGTGACCAGTCCATGAATAAAATCCACGTTATTATTTATATAATTTTTGCTCAGCTTCCAACTTTGTCTGTCAGCCAACCATATGAAACAATGTGTAACAAAGCTTCCATTTGTGATTCTACAGGCACCACATATTGATTAGTGCCTTTGTTCATGGCCTCAGTGCAGCTCTGAACTCATTTGCTTATTTTGACTCCCATGTTTGAGCATGTGGCTTGTGAGTGTCATCTAATCACTAAATCTCATTTAACAGGTTTCAGTTTCTCCACAAGAGTGCAAGGTTTTGCGACTGAACTTGAGAGACTCTAGAGGAAGTAAATCTCCCAGGTGTACTTTACACCTGAATATTTGTGTATTAAAGAGTTGCTTCCCTGTACGGTAAAAAAAGTCTTGTAGGGACAGAAAGACTTTCCTTAACGCCACCTGTGAGCACTACACATTAATGCTATTGGTGCTGTTTATTTGCGTGTCTTTAAGGTTTAGACATCTTAACATTTGCATCACATGTTAAATAAAATAACTATAAAGCATGATGATTTCACCTCCACTTACTACTCAAATACATCCTTTTAATTAATGTTATTTTCATTGAGCCTCCACAAAATAACCTGCTGAGGCTCTTCACCATCAGATAACTTGTAGTAACTCTGCTTTTTAAACAAGCAACACTAAGACAGTCAGCACAGACCGGCGCTTTTCTTTTCATGTCTTTTGTTTTCATGTTCACAGCTATTAAGATATACTGATACGTCACCAGGGCATTTCATGCCATGCCATGCTCAAAAATGTAATGAATAACTATGCCCAATGTTTTACTAAAAAAACGATTAGGCATAGCATTTGCGGTATTTGGCAACATGATAATGTTAAATCGTTAGGAGTTAAGAAGTGATAGCATCTTTTCTTACCTGAGCAGGTTTGTTGTGGTGTTTTGTGAAGTGTGGAAAGTCGGGCAGCATCCAGCCAGCCTGTCTTTGATGTCGCTGTTTAGTCTCTGGTAAAGAGACCCAGATTTTCGGACTGCAATCATCACAGGAGGAGATTTGTTGTCCAGTCTTAAGTGCAGAACACCTCAAAATGTGCTGTTGTCTTTTTCATAGATGAGTAAACACTATTCACAATAGAAATTGGAAAATAGAAGTTAGAAAATCAACAGCAGCAATAAAATCACAGGCAAAGTATAACACACACATCCCACGTGAATTAGTGACCTAGCTCATATAAAAGAGCTGAAATCTGCAAAGGCAGAAATCAGAGAGCAGCGACTCAGGCAGTGAGGGGGGATGCCTTTTAAGGGCATGTTCAGCAGTGTTATGTTCGACTTGGTACTGCTGTTCCAGAGACGATGCTGGTGTGTGTAGTGTTGTTAGTGAGTTGTGCAACAGAAGGATAACAAGAAACCATAAAGGTGAGATTACAGGGCATGATTAATGAAACATAAATATTTTTACAAAACAATGACAAAGAAAATTAGAATTAAATTAAATATAAAAAATCCCCCCAAAAACAGCTTGATAGACTCACCACATGACATTGTTCTTTCTCCTTAAGTACAAAATATGAGTTAATTTGTAGAACAAATGTGTTAATCCTAATCAGACGGCCTAAAGGATTCTGTCATAACATGTGTCACCTCTTGCTGCGACTGTGTGAAGTGCGAAAATGAGTCTGAAGAACAAGCAGAATGACAACAGATTGTTTCACAATGACTTCTTCCGAAATGTTTTTGAAAAGTGCTTCCTCTATTGAAACTGGAAGTGGCCTCATAGTTTTATGACGACGAACAAGTCCTTCGACATATTTATTTTCAACCACGCAAATGGGCTCTGTTGCAAATTCCTGGGAAACCTGTGATCTTTCCCCAACAAAGTCAAACCAAAACATATGAAAACACATATGTATGACTCAAACAGCTGCAAAACAAAAAAGCACCGTCCTGTCACAACATACTAACATGTCAGGAGAGGAAAAGAACAGGTATATTCAGTACCAGTGAATCAGTGACTCTGACAGTTTCTTCAAGCTTTTATGATAAAGTTCATGAGATTTTCTTTCCCTGTTAAATAAAAGTGCATTTGTATTAATTAAATAATTATGTATTAATTACAACAATTAATTAATTAATTAATCATCATTTTTAACAGACCAAGAACCATACGGGACATGGACATACAACAAGTAAGACAAGTTGAAACAGACAGGATAAAAGAGGGATAGCAATAAAAAATAAACCATCGATCTGATTTATATGTGTGTGCACACAAGTCCACCTGAATAAAGACGCATGTCTGCACACATACCTACACACACACACATATACAGATACATACACATATCTAAGGGAGGGAAAAAAATGAAAAAAAAAAACATATATGCATGCACAGCTATACACGTACACAGTGATATATGTAGATGCACATAAGTACTGATGGGCACACAAATGCATATATGTGTATACTACTGTGTACATATGCATACCTACATACACAATCACACATGCGTACTCGCATATCTACGTCCGGTGACATAATCATTTAATTTTGATTTCAATTTTAAACAGATGGAACGGTTCTGATGGCGGGATTCTTAAGAGGGAGAGAGAAAGTGGGAGAAAGATGGAAAAGAGAACAAAAAAACCCCCCAGCACATAGAAGTAGAAAGGGTAGTTAGAGGTGGCATGGTCCAGTAAGTGAGAATTTTGTTGGTCTATGTAGAGCCTATGGTGACTTCCCTAGATTGTTATCATCAGTATTTTTCTTGGGCTGTAGTCTGTTAGCCCTGAGTTGCTCCCAAACCTTATCGGAGGAGGCCAGACCAGAGCATGGCCGCCATGCAAAAACAGCCCCCAGAACCTAGGGAGGGGGGTCAATTATATGGCAGTCAGTGGTAATCTAGGTTTGCATTGCTATTTGTTTGATGTAGCTATTATAGAGCTTTCTCTCAGAGTTGTCAGGGAATTATAACAGTGATGTAATGGTTTGTTTATAATTATTAGTGCCTCTGCTCCAGTTCCAGATTTTTATTGCAATTAACTCATTTTGGTGTTAAACTGCTATTACCTTTCAGTTGGTGTCCTTGTGTGTATCCTGTAGAAGATGAAGGTCTAACAAGAAGGGTGTAGGTCCTCTTGTGAGTGTGTGAGAATTAGCATTTCAAAGATATAGGCTGAGCCCCTCGGAAGTGTATGCAAACGTGGATCCGAACAGGGAGTTTTAGTGAAACTGCTTTTCAACTGATGTCCACGCTGTTTGTTTGTTCACAAAAGAAAGTTCTGTTTATGGTACATCCCACATTAATCAGCCATGTGTCATTGGAAAAACATAGACTGATGCCAGTGGTGGCGTGTATCACTGCATTCAAAGACTACGTGTAGATAGATATCTAAGGTTCGAATACCTGCAAAGAACAAAAAACAACCAATGCCCTGTAAAAACAATTCAGGATAGGAAAAACACAGGTGTATTCAGTACCAGGGAATCTGTACCTCTGGCAGTTTTCACAAAGCCAAACATTACAGTTACTCTTATGTTGTAACTATCTTGTTGTAACAGGGAATCCCGGAGCGGTTTTTGTATATTTTGCACATATAATATAAAAGTCGGACTTCTAGCTTGGTTTTAGATTATTTTTTTATATGCCGTGGGCTTGTTTTATTATAAATAAATGTTACCTCCTACTCTTGAGTTTCGACTACCACTGCCCTTTTATTTTTTAGCTGCTCTCCGGTCGATGGAAAAGGCCCTTCCTCTTGCTTCTCCTTTTCCCTTGTTACAACAAACTACAACTTTGAACTATTATTAATTTTAAATATTTTTTAAAAGCAGTAGGTTAATAACAACACACACTCAGAAATGTTACGGCTGAAATGAAATTTAATTAGATGTAAATTTTACATGGAATTTTGTTACATAAGAGCAATATAAATGTTAAATTTTATGAAATTTGGTCAAATTAAATGAACTTCATTGGTATAAATTCAGTTTATACCAAGCACATTTTTCTTAATAAATCATTATTTGAATAAATAAACCTTTGATTTTGTATATTTCAATTGTATTTTACTCGAAATTATTGCTTCATGTTTATAAAGGGTGGAGAATCTTTTTTTTAGTGTACGTCTTTAACCAAGTGTCTGTTTTCTCAGTAATCACACAGTTACAAAACCGGACTTTCAGTTAAAACAATAAGCATGTGACACACAAACGCACAGGACTCACAAACATACTGCTGGACCAGTAACACACCAACACAAGTCCTTAATGTATTTTGATGTCAAAAACAATTAATGTGACTTTTGCGGTTTTAAAAACCATTATGAAGATCATATGTGGTGGCATCAGGAAGTAAAATTAGTAAAATGTCATACAGGAATGTAGTCGAGCAAGACTTGGCTCAGTCATATTTGTTTTCTTTGAAAGCTTGCTGCCTTCTAATGCCAAGACAAGCTAGACAGCAGCTGCAGCCAGTCAAAGGTATCTCAGGAGAGCATTGTGACGTGCGAAGTGCAGTAGTCCTAACAACATACCAGCAGTTATTCCAGAGTTTTCCGACTCTTGTGAGACCCAAGGACAGTCCTGATGTCCTGTGTTTTGAGAGTATATTAAATTCTCACAATGGTCTCCTGAGCGGAGCCTTTGATAAGAAATAAGTAAAATGTCACAACTGCATCTCAAAGGTTTTAGCTCAGCATCAAATCAAAACTGAAGAACCTGTAAAGATGCGGGATGATCAGAATGTCTCAGAGTTTAGATAAGTCAGTATGTAGTCAAGCATCAACACAACCACTGAAGGAATATAGATTCACCCAGAGAGGGCAGGTATAAGGTAGAGATGAAACAGAACCCTTTGTCCTGTACTTCATACAGTGAAGAAAGGTTCAGTGGCTTCCAAACTATGAGTTCATAAACTGAAACGTAGTTAGGTGCTAAGGCTTTTCTGTCTTTGGACCTCACTGGTAAGTTCTGCAATAAATCCAGGAAGTCAAAGTTAAGTCAGTGTTTGACAGCTTATGTGTCTCAAGATTTGCACACATCACTGCATGACTCGATCTTTTTAAAATAATAAAAACAGGTTTGTCTTACAAAGACTTTTATCGTTTTAGCATAGCAATTATTTTACTGTACTTTCATCCAGAGATGGGTGGGTCACACTGTTTACACCCTACTATCTCTCGTTTATTCACACATGTATTCTGTCTTCTTCTACTGACTTTTCATTCCTATTTGCTCCAGTGCAACCCTCTACCTCTCCAGGGACTCTTCCACCTGCTCG
Source organism: Etia nguti (assembly GCA_015106755.1). NCBI lineage: Eukaryota > Metazoa > Chordata > Actinopteri > Cichliformes > Cichlidae > Etia > Etia nguti. Next base: position 5,977 of record VUQG01046075.1, read on the forward strand.
ATATTCTCAATACAGGTCACAACGCCATCTACAAACATCATAGTCCACTAGACTCCTGCCTGACCTCATCTGTCAACCTGTCCGACACTATCGCACACAAGATGGGGCTCAGAGCTGATCCCTGATGTAATCCCACCTCCACCTTGAACCCATCTGTCACTCCTACTGCACACGTCACCACTGCCCCTCTATTCTCATATTTATTCTGCACCACCTTCACATATTTCACTGCCATACAGCGAGATTATTCTGGATCAATTTACTTCATTTTTCATGGCATTTTATATTATTTTCTTTTTGCAAATTTTCTAATTAAATGCATTCAGAAATGAATTTTGTGACTATCATTGTGACTTTCCTTGAATTATTTTTTATTTTTTATTTTTTACCTTCCTTTGCAGAATGATGGTAGTGCATACTTTAGCACCATCTACTGAGGAGGAAGAGTTTCCCTGTGTGCATTTGAAATGTGAGTTTAAATGTTACTGTTTACCTTTTGTTTAATGTGAAAATTTGAACTTCTGCAGTTTCAAAAATGTAAGTAATTATTTAAAGTTGAAAACTTAGTGTATTTTAACATTTAACACATGCCTAAAGGTTGGAATGCAGGAGGATTTGCCATTTCCCTTTCTTTATAATTTAGCTTTTAATAAATTCATAGAGCTCAGTGGAAGTAACGACTCACTGTTAAAGTCCCAATAGCAGCAAATTTTTAATGTGAGCTTTTTGTGGAGATATCTACAATCCTTCCAGGCGTTTGTTTATTATTTCATAGCAATGCTTAAATTTCCGTAAAACATAATTACACTAAGTGTAAAATTATCTTTAAGTTAATCGACGTAAGAATAAAAAAGGAATGTAAAAACACAACAATAACTAATCTTTTTTTTTTGTAATTAAAAAAATTACTAAAATAAATGTTAAATTTCCCAGAACCCTCTTTGTCTTGACTTTTTATCATTTCTGTGAACACAACAAGCAATTGCAAGCTGTGGTGCATATGCAAAAGTATTGTTCTGTAATTTTTGTTAACAACTAATTATAAGTAACATGATCTTTAGAATGAAAACAATGAAAGCTACAAGGACGACTCTTATCCATTTTTTGCTCTCAGGTTTTCACAACATGTTTCAGGCTTTGCGGGAAACGGGACGGAGTGAGCACTCTTCGCGTTCTCCCGCTCTCATTCGGTCGGTAACCAAACCGAGGCTCCCCTGCTTTTGCCATGACAACAAAGAAACGATCCCGGTGCATTCCCCGTTGTTTGGCCCCTGGTCACTAGGCAACACCAACGCGAATCCAAGAAAAAACATCCGGAAAAGATCCCCGATTGTTCTTCTGCTCGTTTAAACGAAGAACAACCGAAGACGCTTCTTCACGCATCAGAATTCCTGAGCGACAAATCCACCAAAAGACATGACGACGTATTTTCTTCCTTTTTTAGAGAACAGTCCTGGTCAAAAACTCCAGGTGGAAAATGGAGTAAACAGCATTTTTGTGACACAGTCGCAGGACACCAGGTAGGCCCGTGCTTTTCAGGAGCAGCAAGTTACGTTTGATGTCTTACCCCATTCATACATGTCTTTACTCTCTCAGACTGTTACTGACAAACAGTTTTCTCTTCACACACAGAAGGGAAAAAGATGCCAATCACATACCAGTTTTAAAAGAGGTAAGATTTGTGCCTTCACAGAAAATACTCTCACTTCCACAGGTTTTATTTCTTCTATTTTTTGCTTTATACCTTTAATTCTATTTGATTTTACTTCTCCTTTTAAGCCACTTAGTAACTTTTCTTTTGAGGCATTTTTCATAAATGCACCCTGCAAGGGTTTCAGTATTAAAGCATCTGAGTGGTTCTGTTTTGTTTTGTTTGTGTGTGTAGCCTTCGAGTAGAGTCTTGGAAGCAGGAGTGACTACTTTGCAAAAGACCCTGGTTCTGAAGAAACAGGCAGAGCTGGATGAGGTGGAGAAGCGACTTGCACTTAAACGGCTGGATTTTAAAGCCTGCATGGAGGCCCTAGCTCAGCGAAGGACTGAACTGGAAATAAAACTGCAAGAGGTGAGCTGAGACCACCTTAAATGAGAAGCAGTAGTAGTTATCCATCATCTGAAAGAGACTGTCCTAATGTGGCTGGCCTTTGTCTTTTCTTTTCATGCAGACTAAAGAAAAAGTAGAGAAATTTGAGAAGTTCGTAGCTGAGAATGAAGCAAAGCGACGCAGAGCGTTAAAGAGCTGTGAAGCTTCACGGGTGCAAAACATTTTTAAAAAGGAGCAGATAGAAGATTTGATAGAACAGCTTAAAGGATTCAGAGACAGGTGAGACCTTGAAATTCTGTTTTTAATGTAAAGATTTCTTTCATGAAGTTGCTTTTTAAGCCTGGCTTTGCCATGTTTTAATTTGCAGGAGGCAAGTTTTAAAGGAGAGAGTGGCAAAATACAAAATCTATGAGGATTATTTGATAAAAACACGAGATTATCTCCCCAGCCGTAAGTTCAAATCCTCATTATTGAGCCTTCAAATGAACTTGCTTTGTTTAGCCTGTTGAGTTAAGCACACAGTCTGTTTCAGATTACCTTGATGACGGGTCGGAATCTTTAGTAATGCCCATCATTCGGCGTCATGAGACCTTATCCATCACCCACCAGGAGCTGCTGCAACGTTTGCAACGTATGGAGGTGGAGGTGGAGGAGGGCCAGCGGCAGCTGCAGAATATGAAGGAGGAACACAGCGTAAAGAAACTGGTCAGATATACAAAAACGGATGTTAGCTGTATCATGTCTTTATAACAGTACTGTAGTTTATAGCGGGTGATGTGTTTTTGTATGTATTGCAGATGGCCAATAAAGAGCTGTCTGAACTGCAGAGTAAGTTAGAGACCCTCAAAGAGAAGAACAAGAAGGCGGAGGTTAACTTGCAGATGGAGCAAGACTTATCCAGAGAGAAGGTATGCCTTCCAGATTAGCTGGATGTGACCCTGCTCTCATTTGATCTTAGGAACCTTGGATAGAAATCATGTGTGCCCTTCATGTTTCAGGTTACAGAAGTGGGAAGACTGCTTATGGCCATCAGGAATCTTGCAGAACAGTGTTACCTACCAGAATATGGTCCGCTGGAAAAGATGAACGCGTTGACAATGATGAACGTGGTGAAGGTATTTACGTGCAGGATGAGCTGATTGTTAGCGTCCATTTTTAGTTTACCCAAAACTTGACTGACCATTTCTTGCAGGAGTACATTCTGGACAAGGCAGACACGGAGAGGAGAGCAAGGAGGATGATGGAGTTGGGGAGTTCGATGACAAGCACAACGGTCGCGGCAAACAAAAGAGAGAGGGGGTCAATGAAAAGCTTTGGAAGTAAAACACAAATCAAAAGTCAAAGTAAAGTCAGCAGAAGGAGTGAAACATTTGGTTGATGTTGTGGTTTGAGTATTCATCACAGTGTTGTGTCTTATGGTTTGTTGACTGTGGAGGTTCGTTCTTGAGTGGGGAAGCAGCACTTTAAACCACTTTGTAGCAAAACCTTGAGAAAAAAAAGCTTGTAGGAGAACATAATTTATGTTGTTCCGTTACTTGCCACTGTTCAGTGATTCAAAAAGATGTGCACCAACCTTTGCACTTAAGACGTCATAGACAAGGAAATGAAAACATAGCTGTTTGAAATGAGATCCTCATGTTTAACAGGTCATCCGAACTTGTAAATTTGGATTTGTGCACATTGGACTGTGAATGTTGCTTTTTTAAACAATAAAAAAAGTGGTCATAATCAAATTATGTACATGCACACTCAATCAACAGCAATCCACCACCTTTGCATTAGTCAAAACACCAAAAACAAGCAGCCAATAAAATCTTCTGTGACCCTACTGCCACACATTTCCCACATTTCGTACTTTTTCCACGTTTCAGAGTTAAAACCTGTGATGCCGCGACAATAATGTAAAAAGCTATAGTTTCTTGTTACTTTGGTGATTCGGATTGCTTACCCAAACCTATGACTGTGTGCTCCCGAAAGCCTTATTGTAATATAAAATGAGCACCACACCAGCACGATGCATGAAAAACAGTACATGCACAATGAAAACAATTTTGAGTACATTTTTAATATAAATATCATATAAATAGATCATATTTAGCGGATAAAAGCCTGCCTCAGTACTTTCATGAGAAACTGTAATATTGAAGACAATGGCTCGCACGCTATAAAAACCCCGATCTGGCCCTTTAACACAAGCACGTGGTTTCCGCAAACATCCGGTTTGTAGAAAGTAGGAACGAAAACGTAACAATGTTTTGACACGCGTATTTCTAAACTGTAGTTACGGGTTTTTTTTGTATTGTTTCCAGGTTGTTGAAATATGAAGGTACGTCATGCGGTCAGGTAACTCTTGAAACTGCGGGTTTTTTATTTCAGGTTGTAAAACTGCATGTTTGTCCACAGATGGAGGATGGCACCATGATTTCATGTAGAGAGGACATTTCTTCGCTGTTCCCTGCGCAAATGCCGAGTGCCAAACAGCAAGTAGGCTATTTAAAAAAAGGGCAGAGGTTGATGTAGTGCAGGTGGACACGGTCACCTCGCTTAGCTGCCGCAGAATAACCGGACCTGTTGTCCTTTCTCAGGATCTGAGCAGCCAGTTTTCCGCCGTAAGAAAAGTTTGCGGCGATGGGAACTGCTTCTACAGAGCTTTCTGCTTCGCACACTTGGAGTCAGTCCTACACAGTGCCAGGGATTTGCAGAGGTCAGATTTAATTACTGCTGTCCCTAATATCACCTGATGATTGAACAGCGATGATTTGATAAGGGCGTGTTTGTCTCGCCGCTCTCAATTTTAGGTTCAAGGACAAGATAATCCAGGGCAGCGCAATTTTGGTCTCTGCCGGATTTGAGGAGGATTTCTTCAGGCACCACCTGGACACGGTAAATGCACTCATATTTTCAAACTTTTTTTTCCCCCTTCCAACAAGTTATTAGCATCTCCTCAGACCTCATTAGTAAAGTAATGGGGGGAAAATGGCACTTTGTAGCCTGTGAGCTTTGACTTGCCGTGTGATGTGTATGTAGTACATACATGGAACAAATGATAACTTGGTTTTGGGTTAACTTTCTGAAATGACATGCTTGAATGCCGTGTGTGTAAAAAGATTCTACTCATTAGACAGATATCTGCTTCTCGACTACTTTTGTACTGATTGGACCATTTGATTTGCGGCTACAATTTCAACTGCAAGAGATTTGAAAGACAAATGCAGCACCGTACAAAGATCTCGAATCACCCCTTATTTCCTTACATTTTCCTGGGAAAACAGGTGCAGCATTTTACTGAAATGTGCAAAGAGATTGTAATGTAGAATCTAAGGTAAAAACAGTTTGTGCAGTGAGCTTTAAAAGTCAATATTTGGTATGACTACCTTTTATTCTTTAACACAGCCTGAACACACTCAGGCAGCTGTCTTGCCATTTCTTCAAGTAGTCTTCAGGGATAGTTCTTCAGGCTTTCGGAGGACATCCAAAGCCCCCAGGTAGACCTTCCATGGTTTAGATGGCTGTAGACACTGTTTAATTAATTACACTATAAGACCTGTTGCCACTATTTTAATACACTGCAACCAAAATGGTGGCAACAGGCTTAGAAAGTCTCAGTATGTATATCAACCTTATTCAGAATCTGTCCATAAGGATGTATATCTGTATTACACATCAGTTTGCTCTGATTTTAAATACAGAGTATCACTCCTGTGCTTCACTAGTTTGGCGTCCTAGACCTTTGTACTTATTAAAAAGGTGCAGAAAATGACTATTGAATGAAGATTTACAGGCGCCATATTTTCTGTAAAAAAGCAAAGTCTAATTGTTCCTTTTTCTGTCGAAGGTTCTTCATGTTGTCGAGCAATGCCAAGCAGATGTAAATGCACTATTCAGGCTCTTCAATGAGCATACTACCTCCGACAGTATTGTGCAGTATCTCAGGCTGCTCACTTCAGCACACCTGCAAAACAATGCAGACTTCTTCTGCAACTTTGTGGAAGCACCGGATTTACAAGTCTACTGTCATCAAGTTGGTATCGGTGTTGCTGCCATATACTGCAAAAATAACCTGAGTTATTTAAAGTAGATAATTTGAACGATTTGGATTAAAATCTATTCTCTTTCTTAAGGAAGTAGAGGCTATGGCGATGGAGTGTGATCATGTGGACATCTTGGCTCTGTCCCAGGCTCTGGACATCTCCATCCACATTGTCTCTATGGAAGGTGACGAACAACAGCTGGCTCACCACATCATTCCAGAAAATGGGAACCCATCTCTGCATCTCCTCTACCACACATCTCATTATGATATTCTCTACCCTCGGGCACAACTATGACCAACGAAACTGCTCAGCTCAGGAATATTGACTCCGGTTGAATAAATTCCAACTGGGCTTGAAGACACTTACAAAATCAGATTTTTATAAAATCTTGCAGTTTACAGGAATCCATCATCTGGGGATGCATCTGTTGCACAATGTGCACTAAACATTTAGAGACTTAAAATGCTATTTACTGTTTTTACACTTTTATAAATTGTGTCATTTGAAGTTTTTTAATAAACATCTCAATAAACAAGTCACTTTGCCTTCTGCTTCTGTTTTTTCTGCCATGGACGGATATTCATCTTTTGTTTCTTCTGTGTTGAAACTCTGGTTAGGGCACTCTCCATCCCAGCAAGGGGCATTTGGGGCAGGGGGAGCTTTCCCATTTGAGTAGGGTACTTGGTATTTATTACATTCTTGAAAATGGGCTGTGAAATCAAACGCTTCAAGTCCTTTTTCATCCCCTTCACCATCCTCTGCTGCTCTCTGTCTGCATCCTCATCCTTTGCATTGCCTGTGGAAATGTGTGGACTTACTTTTCTGCATTGCATTTAAAAGAGAAAAAAAAGTTTCAAACTTTAAAAAATTGCTGGTTTTACCAAGTAATAAGTCATCATCCAGATCCACCTCCAGGGCTTCTGCTGCTTGTTTGAGCCAGGAGTTGTGGTGTTTCTCCTTGCTGTTGTAGTACTCCACCTTTTCAATTCTCCTGGCTAAGTTTACTCGCTCCTGTGGAGGAACCCAAGTAATATCAGTTATAAACCCTTTAACATCACAAATGGACAGCACCTTATGCTGACGGATCTCACCATGATTGCATCCATGCATTTGGTCTCTATGGGGAATGTGGGAAGCTCCTCGTCCTTTCCAAGAGTTTTGCATATCTTTTTGAAGTTCATCATGTCATCTGGGCTTACTAGCAGCATACAGAGGCCCTCTTTAGTGGCTCTCGCTGTTCTCCCACTCCGATGCACGTAAGTCTCAGATGTTCTAGGAACCTGGTATGAACAAATTATACTACTTGAGGAACAGTGTTCATTACATTGCTGCAGTTATAAGTCATTGCCCAAAATTAATCTTTTTAGCTGCTTTATATTGTAAGGTGAAGATCCGACAATCAGAAGACCCTTCAATAAGCAAGCATTTGGCGACAGTGGGAGAAAAAAAACTCCAGCAGAACCAAACTCGGGGATGTGCAACCATCTGCTGCGACTGGTTGGGGGTGAGGGGAGGGAGACGAGACAAAAGACACATTGATGAAGAGAGCTAGAGTTTAATAATAACCAGAGTGTAGTATAAACGCTAAGTGCATCATGGGAAACCTGCAGGGACTGTTTTATTGCTGTGGTGGTTAGTGTTGTGGCTAATTGATAATCTCTTGTTCATGCTGGAGAATCCTTGGGCAACTGTTTAAGGGGTTACCTGGTAGTGAATAACATGCTGGACATTGGGGATATCCAGGCCTCTTGCTGCCACATCAGTAGTCAGGAGAACACAACTGTGAAGAGAAACACAAGAAATGGCAATGTCAAAGCTAGGTGCCTTTAAAAAGATAAAATCACCAATGTTTTACAGTAAATACAGCTCAAGACTGCTGCTGATTACAGGAACTACAAAAACCACCAGCACCTGAATGTGTCAAATGTTTAAAATGTGAATACTTTAAAACCATTTTTAAAGGGGCAGGGATAGCTCAGTAGGTAGTAAGTGTTGGCCCCGTGATCGGAAGGTCAGGAGTTCGAGTCCCCTGAACGGCTACCCTGAGGTACTCCTGAGCAAGGTACCGTCCCTACACGCTGCTCCCCGGGCGCCCAATGGCAGCCCACTGCTTCACTGAGTGAATGGGTTAAATGCAGAGAGGAATTTCCCCATGGGGATCAATAAAGTATACATTATTATTATTTGTGAAAGTAGACAAAGACAAAACTATTTCAGGCATTTTTGTGCATACTAGACAAAATCCTTACTCCCACAGTTAAAGTTTACATTTCATCAATGGCACTTAGTTATTGGATAAAGGCTAAAGACACCTTGATGTTCCTATTGCAAATGTATGCACAACTCACTTCTCCCTCTCAGCGAACCTCTCCAGGTTTTTCAGCCGTTGTTTCTGGTGCATGTTGGCATGTAGTGGCAGCGGAGTACAGTCTAGTATAACCAGCAGAGAGTTCAGCCTCTTTATACAGTCAATACTGTTGGCAAATACCATGGTGCGCCCAGGATACTGGAGCAGGAAGTAATAGAGGTAGAAGTCCTTCTCATCCTTCTGACAGTGGATCTGAGTCTCAATCAGCGTCTCCACAGTTGCCTCCTTCCTGGTGAGGTCAACGACTTTGGGCTTCGACTTAATCCCCACTTTCTCCATAAGAATTTCCAGCTTGTTCCTCTGGTCCAGATTCTTCTTCTTCTTTTGAAGAAGGCGGGTGGGAAGGCTGTGAACCATCGTCAAAGTGGCAGAGAACACAAACGTTTGCCTAGTGGGATTGAAGTGTGTCGTATTTAGCATTTCCAACAAATTTTCCAGCTCGGCAAAATGCCCTCTTTCTACCATGCGATCGGCTTCATCAATGACCAGGCACCTGCGTCATAAGAAAAAGAGGAATTAAGAAAGGATAACAAAAATCTAACAAATAGGCCTGCCTGAAAGACCTTTATCACAGAACACCGAATCACTGATCTATTGCTCAAGGCTCTTTCACACAAGACATCAACATTTGAGGGTTAAAAGCAGTGTCAGTAATCGGGGTGAAGGAAAAAAAAAACCCTTGTTGTGATATTTTGTGGCGATATTGTATTGATACAGGAACACCAAATATGAATATTTTATTAAATACATTAAAACACTCTGGGAAAACCTTGAAAAGAGCGCTCATTTCACCTGATAGGAGGCAACCTTTCTACCAACAGGTGTAGTCTGACTTGGACTGACTGCAATCACTCTGAAAATAATTGCCATCTAATATATAAAACCAGACAGATACCCAACATGTTTCCATGAATCTGAAAGAGTCTTTCTCAATGAGGACAATTCATCAACTGGCTGCAGGCTGGTTCTATTTTGGTTATATTCCTATAAAACAGGAAGGTCGCTGAGTGCAAGTTAAATGTTAATAGTTAAATAAAGTTAAACTTAGTCAATATCTGTTTTATTTAACTTTAGGAAATAACTTGCAGTTTTAAAAGGTGATATATTTTATTGGAATACTCAGCATATCACAAAATAATAAAAATCATGATAATATCATATCATGAGTGAAGCACTGTGATAATATTGTATCGATTGCCACCTCTAGCAAATAAGTCTAATTTTACCAGACCAAAAATTGAGCTTTTATTAGATGTACTTAATAAACTGGCTTGTATAACCAGATGTATAAAGGCTTATGAAATCTAAAGCAAAACAGTGGGACAATTGACTGGATCGATTCATAGACAAAAAAAAACCCCAAACCAAAACAAAAAAAACCACACATTTTTTTATGACTAACAACACATACAGTCCTAAATTAAGACTCACCTGAGCTGCCTGAGGTTGACCAGATGTGGGTGCCTCTCCTTGATCAAATCCCACAAACGCCCCGGAGTTGCTATGATGATCTCTGGCCTGCGTTTCAGCACTCGTCTTTGTTTCTGCTGTGCCATTCCACCCACCACTAAGGCTGTTTTGATATCTGCACAGCACGAACACTTTAGATATCCTGACATTTATACAACTCTTACAATAAAACTCCTATCGTAACACTCTGATAAGCAATGACTCACCTGTGAATTTAGCGACAGCATCAATATGATGTTTGACCTGAACAGCCAGCTCCCTGGTGGGAGTGAGAACCAGTCCTAAGAGGGGTCGACTCTGAGCACCGGTGGGTTTTTCATCAAAATCAAAGTCTGCATTCTTGATTACCCGAACACATCCAAGCTGTTCATCTTCTTCGTCGCTGCGTTCATCTTCATCCGAGTCTCCTTCATTCTGATCTTCAGCACCTTCATCGTTTTCTTTAGAAGCCTCCACTCCCTCCTCTTCGTCCTCTTCAGCTGATTTTGTGCACTCCTCTACAGGTGGTAAGTACAAACTCTCCACCTTTGTGACTGGTTCAGCATCATCATTAGGTTTTTCTGGGCTATTCTTCCACTCCAGGATAGTATGGATTATGGGAATACCAAAAGCCAGCGTCTTGCCACTTCCTGTAAGAACAACATCCGCATTACCTTCACTTTAAAAAATCTGGGAACAGAACATTACACTATAAACCTATCATTTTTATCTTACCAGTTTCAGCTGCTCCCAGTATATCCATACGATCCCTGATAGCTGGAGGCAAACACAGGGCTTGGATCGGTGTCGGTGAACCAAATCCAAGACTGCTCAGTGCCTTCAGCACAGGTGGGGGGACAAACAGGTCCTTCCATGAACTCATGTCAACATTTTTGTCTTCAGAACCAGAAAGAGCAGCATTTGTCCAATTCTTTGCCTTCTTTTTTGGGGCCTTTGTCACTTTATCTTGACTGTATTTTTCTTTTTCCAGATCTGATGAAGACTCTGGGTTCGGCTGTTCTTCTGTGACTGTATCCTTCACTGTCTGCTGCCCTTTCCCCTTTTTCTTCTTCTTCCTTCTCCTCTTTGCATCTTTAGGATCAGCAGTGATGGCAGTAGAATCATTTTCATCACCCTCACCTGCTACCTCATCCTCTCCTTCCTGCTCAGTGGCAGCATTATCCTTCTGCTTTACGTCTTGTGCAGAAATATTTTCCGACTCCTTTGCAATCCCTTTCTTGTGTTTCCTCTTCTTCTTGGCCTTTTTCTTCGCTGGCTGAGTTGTGCTCTCTCCCTCTTTGATCTCCGAGTCTCCCTTCTCTCCACCCTCCTCGCCCTCACCAGCTTTTCTTTTCTGTGCTTTCTTCTTCTTCTCCTCCTTTTTCAGCTCTTTTGCTGCTTTGGCCGCAGCCTTCTCACTGTTTACTAAACGGTAATCCGTGAGCTCTTCGAAACACACCAGACCCTCCAAGCCCTCCTCGGAGAAGACACTGGGATCGAGCTCTATGGTTTTCCATTTGCCTTTCATGTCGATGCAACGTTTCGCTGGCTTCCGCAGCCCGGTGGACATGCCTTTGTTTTTCGCCTTCATCTTCTTTGTCTTCATCTTTCTGGAAAAAAGCAAAGGTGTAAAATAAGCGATTTTAGCCGACCTCGTGAAGTTCCTAACGTTCAGTTGTTAAAAGCGCACGTGCACCCCACGTTTCTTAACGCCAGCAGACAACTATTAACAGATAATTAACAGACACTAAGCGTACAAAGTCTCCAGTAAACTACTAGTTGAATTAGTGAGTACTAAAGTCTTACCTCGACTGAGTGTAGGCTCTCTTCGACTTCTGTTACGATTACAACAACGCGAGACACGAGGGCGCAGCCATGACAGTGTTGATCACGTGGTTTGAAAAACTTTATTTAAACAACAGGCGCTGTTTCAATTTCTCTGTCCATTTTTTTGAAGTAACCCCTTATACCGCCTATATAGAACATTTATTAAAAAAAAACTTAATAAACGTTTAAATAACACCCGAGGATGTCAAGGGTTTCCGTTTATCAGCTTTCAGTTTAAGGATAATACGCAATAATTTTTTAAGGTGTAGTGAAGTTTGTGCCGAGGGAGTTGCTTCACTGCAGTAGTATTTATTATTAGTAGCAAATATAATTAAAATTATTTATTAATGAAGGTTGTACTTGACAAACTAGCATATAATCTAGTACATAAACAAATAAACGCAGTTGTGTAAAAGAAAGTTTTCAGTCAGCTCTCTGTCGTCGTGTAAAATAAAATAAAATAAATCCTTATGCTTCAGGAGCTTGCAGAACCACCTTTAACAGCGTATAATTGAAGTAATCGTTTTCTGTGTGACTCTCTGAGAGTCTCCCACATCATTGTTTAAGCATTTTAGCCCGCTCCTGCTTCAGTTCTTGAAGGTTGCAGGCATTCATTTATGCACAGCTCTCTTAACGTCCTGCCACAGCATTTCAGTCGGGTTGAGGTCTGGACTTTGACTGGATTACTGGGTCAACATCTTGATTCTTTCTTTTTTCAGACATTCTGTTGTAGCTTTTCCCAAACTTGCGATGTTCTGTTTCATTAAGCAGTTTGGGCCAAGCTTTAGCTGTCACACAGATGGCCTCTCATTTGACTCATTTGTATACAAAGAGTTCACTTATGACTCAATGACCACAAAGTGCCAAAAATCCTTTGGTATGAGGTGTTTGTGCTGATATGTTGTGTTTGGTTTTCACAAAACATGGTGTTGTGCATTGTGCACTTTGGTCTCATCTGTCTAAAGGGGGTCTTATGGTTTTCTCAGATGCAACTTTGAAAACTTTAACCATGCTGTCATGTTCCATACTTTTTCTGATTGTACTTTCATGAACATTGTTTAACATGCAAACTGAGACTTGTAGAGTAGGTGGGGTGTGTGTGTGATCAGTTAAATGAAATACATTTGACTAGAGTTCCTCTTTTTAAAATGACTGTAAACAAAATCTTTAAGGCAAAAGAAAACTGTTTCTTTACAATTTTTTTATTCAGCCGGTAGCATCAGTTTAATAACCTGATAAGATGTGCATTATTTGAACATGGTACTGATGTTTTTGTTTGACAGATGCAGTTACAGCAGTGATTTGTCGATTAAGTGATTACATTTACGCTGGTTGTCATAATTTGGAGTTATACATACATTTAGAAGATCCAGGTTTGTGATGCAGTTGAAGTCTTTATCATTGGTGAAGTATGTTGTAGAAACAGAACAGAAAAAAAAAACAATCTTAAAACTCTCTGGGATTAAAACATCCACCAAATTAGTCATGTGGAAGCCACTTAAGAATGAACACATTACAGTGGCAAAACTATTTTTTGGTGGGGTCAATCACCCTCCCCATGAACAGCAGGCAGTTTGTGTTTTCATGGTATATGAAGAAGAAGAATGGTCTGTTTATAGTGAAGGTCCTCGGCAGGGAGTATGGAATGATACCGATTGTTGTGGCAGCTGCTGCAGTTGTTCCTGTCTCATCCACATCAATCATGGCCTTGTGCAGCACCTACAATTTCACAGCAAGGTTAAAAGTGTTTTGCTGCACTATTTGGGGAACAGGCACATATGTTGCTACATGATAGTGAAAGTGACAACTAACCTCTGACAGCTTGAGCCCTTTGTCCTCACTAAGCTTTGTCAAATTGGACAAATTACTAAAGACACTGGTCATGCCCATATCTGGTAGAAGATTATGCAGGGAATACGACTGCTCCATGTTGAATTTGGGCATCTTGACTTCCAGTTTCCTGCGAACAACACATGAGCCAACATGTTGAATAGACTGGCTCATCTGCTGCTGCAGGCACTGTTTTATGGTCATTTACACTTTTAACTGTTGCTTTTTACAGCTAAAAAAACAAAATTTGCTGACACTTGGTTAAAGAGTTGCATTTTTCCGCACATACATTTTTCTCAGGTTTGCGATCCAGCTCTGAAACCTCTCTGCAGTAATCTCATCATCCACCATAGTGTAGTCCATGTCTGGGTTGGGGAGCAGGATAAGCATGGAAACACCCTCCTGGTATGGCAGTTTCAGCACTTTGGCTCTCAGAGAAACATCTTCTGCAGTGTAGTACTTGTCTTCTTTAAACATCATAGGCACCTGCACAATATTATAATTATCGATGTAGAAGGGTGCATTTCGAGTCAAATTGGAGTTGAAAGGCATCTTCCAGGCTCCTGTGGAGGAGGTAATATTGTACGTTTAGTTATAAACAAAACAGTTCAAAGGTGCACACATGAATATTAGTATAATTAATAGCACCCAAATTCTAAAGTGTGCAAGAAAAATTTAATTTACCTTGAAAGAAAATTGCATTCATTAACAGGAGTTTCGTTTGTTCGTCCAAGGCTGAAATCATCTCTGCAATCTTGCCTTCAGTCTTGTCCCTAATGTACTCATTGATTACTCTGATGCTCTCTCTTGTGTCTGCAAAATCAACCGTTTTGATATCTGCATTAAAAAACTTACTGATTTTGGTTTCAAACTCCCTCTCTATGATAAATTGGGGTTGGATAAACAAGGCCATGCTTTGATCAAACTTCAGCGATCCATTTTGCGTGACGTTCTCATGAAGGAGTTGAAACAGTTTAGGGATAAGGTCCGGCTGGTCAGCCCTCTCCAGCTCCTCCAGGTTTAGTACCTTCAGGATCTCCTTGTGTGTGACACCGTCAGATGCCATTAGAAGAGCTGCAAAGCTGGTAGAGATACTCAGGGGGGAAAAAAAGATGTTCTTGTCATGGTAACTGGATATCTTTCTGTAAAGGTTCATGGCAAAGTCCATATTTTTGAAGGAGAGATCTGAGGTGGTGGCACTGTTAGGTTCAGCTTGGTGGATAGGAGTCAGAAAGCACAGGAAGGCCACAAAGAAAAAACAGGCCATCTTCATTTTGTTTACCATCAAAATTAGAACCTGGAAAGTTTTAGGTGCATACCCAGAAGTGAGAAATTTAAAAAAAAAGAAAAAAAGAAAAGAAAAAAGCACAACTGTACAGCAGCACAATCACTAAATCTACAAAAAATATAATATTACACCAACTGAATACTCATTTCTTCATTATTCTTAGAAAACGCTCAGAAATTCAGTTGTTTTTAAGTTTAATGAAATAACACACGTACCTTTCAGCTTGGCCCAGATTGTGCCTGAAATTTCTCTGTATTTTTTGGGGAGAACAAAGTGCAAGTGTGCTCTGCATGTTACACATTAACCACAAAACACGTATTCAGAGGTGAATCCATAAGAATCAATCGATAAGTAAATGAGACACGAGAAGGATTGGGAGTGAATTTCACTTTAATCCTGGAACAAGAACCAATATATTAAACGAAAGAATGTGCTGTTCTAACATGAAGTATAACAAAAATAATGAATTTAAGAACAGTGAACAAAATAATAATAATAATAAAAAACCCCAACTACCAACATTTTAGAATTTTTCACAAGTGCATTTTAAATAGAAAAAAAAAAATAGCAGATCCAAAGGAAACAAAACAGTAACAAAATCTTGGAATCTTCTTAAAAATCATCCAGCACAATAAGCCAAACTTTGCATGACATCCAACATATTAGTGAAGGCATCAAGACACATTTGCGCTGAATGGTCAGTTCAATGTTCTGAATGAATCTAAAGTGTTTTAATGCTGTAGTTTGGTGTAGTCATGAGAACAGATTCTCACTTTCAGGACTTTACGCTCCTGTAGAGAAAAATAAGTGAGAATAAGTCAAATCAACCACTTCCTCAAAGGGTAGGTGATGTGACACATTTTTGATGTTTTCGTTATTGTATTTTCATTTATTGAAGTTGTTTTTTCCCCCAATTTTCAAGGTCATAATCAGCAAATAAATGAAACCAATGAATCTTTGATTTTCTAACGTGTACAAACCAAAAAGCAAAACAAAATGAGGTTGGAAATGCCAGAATTTTGGCTTGTGTGAGCATACACTGCTGGAACTATTCATGCTTACATGATGCTTCTTTGTTCCCCACTTATTCTGGACAAAAATAAGAAAAAAAATAATGCATCAGTGAAAAGCAATTTAGATTCAGCAAAAAGTCCTACACAATGTTTTTCAACAAGCTGATCAAAAAGGACAAGACACCTTTAAATTGTGTCTGTAAGCCTTGCCTAATCAGTTTCATTATGCCTACATGCATACTTATAAGTAATAAAGCCACGACATCCAAAATATGCAGCTCTCTAAATGCCTGGGGAGACCACCTGTAGACTGTCATGTATCGAGGTCGATGATGTAAAGAATAAATAACCCACAGATGTTAGTGCTAGTAAAAGTTTTAAGAAGGATCTTTTTTCTGGTGATGTGCATATTTCTTTTTTCCAAATTATCACCTTTTTTTTCCCCACACACTAGAGTCTACTATAAAAGCAGGACTCACTGTCCTTAGCCCCCTTTTTAGAACACCTCTTCTTTCCAATTAATCTGATGACATCTAAATCAGACTGTCTGATCGAGCACCCTGGTCACGTTTCTGTATAAGATGCAATGGCAAACTTAATAGGTCCCCTTTAGTATGATTTATGTGTAGCTTTCAGCACGCAGTCGCATTAACAGAAAGGCACACGCACGAAAATATAGCCGTGCATACCTCTCTTTAATCTTTCAAGTTTGCTCGGTTAACTAAAGAACACCATAAAGAGCAATAGCATGTATGTCTGTAATAAGATTTAAGCATTTTTCCATAATGCATTTTTACTACTCCCAATCTAGAAGTGTGATTTCTCTCATGCCTGTCTGCAAGGGGTGGGGGCAGCAAGCACATCTTGCAGCAGTATGCAGGACACACACACATACACAGATCCTGCTCTGTAGCTGAAGAACATATATTCAAGGATATGATGACACTTCACTAGAGTAAGTGCTGACAATATGCCAAATATCACGTGCATACTGCGTCTCTCTCCGTCTCTGTTGTGGTCATATGTGAACGAAGCAGTGAGAAACATTAATGTAAAAGTGACCTTCCTCTGAATGACACAAGAGCATCGTTTTTAACAGACTGATGAAGCCAGCAATATTATGTCTCCCATATGTGAAAAGAGCTTTAAAAGCTTTTATCTATGGTCCAAAGCATTGGTCTCATATGGCTTTCATAGAATGCCTGTGTCAACATGTCATCACTGCAAAATAACAAAACACACCCTTTCTATGATATTCAGGGGTAGCTTGTCTTCCACCCAAAAAACAAACAAACAAACAAAAAAGACAAAGCCAAAAAAAAAAAAAAAAAAAAAAAAAAAAAAAAACCGAAT
>VUQG01046075.1:23199-57800 GCA_015106755.1 Etia nguti
CCACAAAAAAAAAAAAAAAAAAAAAAAAAAAAAAAAAAAAAAAAAAAAAAAAAAAACAACAAAAAAGAATACAAAACTGTATACAATAGAAAGAGAAGGCGCCATGGTTAAAAAGGCAATTGCAAACTTGGATTAACTGCATCACGAGTCTCGTCAATCTTTTCCCCATCTCAGTACTTCACTGAGCCGGATTAAGTGCTGCCTCTTCTTTATAGCCTGTCAGTGAACTAACCAGGGATAAACGGTCAGCCTTCTGACTGTCCTCAGGTCCGCATGTGCAAAAGGTTAGAGGAGGGCGAAAAGCTAACCCTGTACCGGGTTGCCAATCCAGGCAGCTGGTAAACAATATAGGCAAACCTTTCACAACTTCACTGGCTGGGCTTCGGTTGTTGGTCCCCTTCAGAGCCAGCATTTACTGAACCTAGTAAAAGCAAGTGGGCTTGGGTTACCATATTCCATTAAATAAATCACAAAATATGTTTTGCATTTACATTAAAAAAAAAAAGATTTTCTGACCTGAGCTTCCAGTTGGTTGTGTATCTATTGGTTGAGGAATGTTTGTCTGAGTTTGTTGCTGCTGCCTAAACAGTAAACACAGATGACTTATATCAAAATCTATGCATTACTTTCTCTGTACACTTTAAAAAGGAGGTGAGATATGAGGTTGTCATTGCAGGAGTGTTTTAGTTAAACCTACCGATCGAAGTAGGCTTGTCTTCTCTTCCTCAGTTCCTCAGCTGTAAGTGTCTCATTCTGGCCTTCTCTCTGTTCTCCTGCAGCACTTCCTGCTGCCTGGCTCCCTGATTTTACATTTCCCACTTCACACTCTGAAGACTTGTTCCTCATAACTGCTCCTGTAATATGGAAAAACATGTATCTCCATCCTGTATATGCATGCATATTATTTAAAGCAATGTTAGTGTTAACCAGGATTCGTTTTTAATAATAAGAAATAAAAATTAACTATCACTACAGAAATGTTACTTTACAGTATCAGCTATTTTGTGGTCTCTTTTCTTGTAAACTACAATTACAACCACACAACATTTTTTAAACTTTTGGATAACCTGTACTATACCTTGCATACTGAGCTGTATGGCCCTGCGAAGATCAGCTTCTTCATCTTCCACATCTATGTCCTGTCTACTAAGTGCTAAAGCTCTCTTCAGTTCTTCATCTTCATCCACAACTTCATCCTCCACATTAAAGCCCGTCTCCATTTGGCCCAGAGCAACTGACCTGCTGCTGTTAGAAAACAACTAAATCAGCTGTCAAAGGTAAGTCACAAGTTTCTTTTAAGCAGTACAAAACATAATGTATGTCACTCCTTTATGAGCATCTCCTGGGTCCTCCATATCGCACAGGCTACACATACATACCCTGAACTAGTCTGGGCCTCCTCCTCTCCAATCAGTCTGGGCCGCTGCTGCTGCTGGACCCTCATGATTCCAAGAATCTGCTCTGCTTCGCACTCGGGAAGGTTTCCTCGGATCACAAATATGGAATACCCTGCACAAATACAACTGCTGTAATCTTTTCTGCAGTGCAACATCTAAACACGTGAATGAAAGTCAGTTTTTTCAATACCTTCTTGTTGTAACTGTGCAAGGAAAAGGGCTAGATAGGTGTCTGATATCAATTCTGGTCCAGTCAAAAGGGAATTCAAGTTAAACCACTGGAATCAAAACAGAATGAAAAACTTTAGTAAAGGAAGCTGCATTAATATCATTCATGAAAACATGTACCTCGTACCTGTTGTCCAAGTTTGCGTATAGTGAACCAGTGCTCCTTGTAGTTGCAAATGAAGGCTTTTTCATTTCTGAAATATTCAAGTCAAAATCAACTTAAAATGTACATACAAATTTGCTGTTACATAAAATATTATCTTAACTAAGAACTTTACATTGGATTTATCATCAGGCTTTGGTACTCGCGGCTGTTGAAGAGGATTAGCTCCAAGCCCCACACTCGAAGAGCATTGCTAATTACCTACAAAAAACCCAAACAATCATAAAACAAAAAACTGATATGACTTACTTATTAAAAGAAATAGTTTCTTATAAAGAGTGAATTTTTTCAAACTCACTTGTATGGAAAAGAACCCACTGTCGTCCATGTTCCCTGATGGTTGCTATAAACATAGATTGAGCACAATAAGAAGAATGATGTAACTGTGCATAACATCCATAAATATGCTGCTGAAGTATTTATTTTCCGCTCTGTCTCTAATCACCTGTAAGAAGGTCCTGTACTCCTCGCTGGCCATACCTCCCTCTGCCATCCTCATCCTCTCCTCTTCATCGAGCTGCTGAGCAATTGAGGATAGATCCACAGGAGTGAAATACTCTCCTTGTAGCAGGTTGTTAAGACAGTGCTGGGCGCAAAGGGAGCCCTCTTGCTGCAAATTAAGAATCGGTATTGTTAAATGGTATTCTTACTCACCCGGCAGTATGATTTTATGGGGTCCACAACAACTTTGGTAGCTTTATGAAGGCGAAATCATCAATTTCAAAATTTGTTCTCGCATCAGTAATTAGAGCCAACACAAAGCTAGCTAAACTACGTAAACAACATACACAACTGGTCTTATTGGTCCTGTGTAACAAAAGATTGCTATATTAAGTTAATCCTTTTGCTAGAAAGGAGAAAAATAACACGACTGCGGCAGTTAAGACGCCTTCTGCGTTGATACTACAAGCTGAATGGAAACTTTTCAACATCTCATAATAGCAAGTGAGTTAGCATTTTAGCTGTCTGGACAACAATACTGCTAAACATCACCCCATACATCGTAACAGCTACATAATCCTGGTAAACAAATTGCGGTCACGAGTCCAGAGCATTCCCAAATAAAGACGACCAATAGCGTGGCCATGAATACTTTGAGATATATATTTTTAACTTACTTTCTCGTGAAATATGGAATCCATGTTCGGCTTTCTGTCAAACGTTCAACTCTGACCTCCAGCCCCGCTGCGTACGGGACAATCTTGACCGGCGCCATCTAGTGGCTGGGCTCCTACAGCACCAGCACCGGCGAAAGGTTCTGGTCGTAAGAACAGTCTCCTAGCGACACCTCCTCCTTTACGGCAAATGGAATATGGCGGAGAGTGAGGAAAACCTAGACGGACTAGAGCTCAGCAAGGTATGATTTTTTTAAGTTAGCTAATATAACTGACAGTAGTGACCGAGAGGCTGGGACAGAACAGTGAAGTGTAGTGTGTTAATCCCTCTGAGCAATATGATTTGAACGCGCAGTGAAAGGCTATCATACTTCCCAAGCTAGCACTTGCAGCTAGCTGAATGCTAGCTGCCTAACTAGCGTCAATCCTGCAGTGGTTAAGTGCAATATTTTTATTGTCCTGCGTCAGTGATTGTGTGTCGACAGACTTGGCTGAGTAGACATGAACGACAGAGAAAACACGGCATGTATCTTCCTCAGTCTACTCCATCCTGTGACATCTTGGTAGTCGCTTTTGTCCATGAGTTGCCATGAGTTTATACACTTTGGAGCATCAACGCCCTGGCTGTCTTCAAACCTCGGGCTCTTTCTGCATTACGTCTATCATTAACATCGGCCATGTCGGTCACAGTGTGAAAGAGAAACTGGGCTCAGCAGCAGCGAGGTCATTGATTTGTTTCAGAAATGTTGTCTATCCAGTCTTATTAAATCAACTCCAAAAAATATGAAAACAATGTGATGCCTTGTGCAGTCTGAGTAACTACATTAAGAGTGTAGTACTGCAAAAGCACTGCACGCATCAGTACCATTATACTGCCGAACAGCTCACCAGATTACCGGTGTCGTCTCAAAAAGTGATGCCATATCCTTGTTTCTGTTGGGAAATGGGCTGTAGTCAACAGGATTTGTGAAGGGCCTATCTTTATGTATAAAGAGATCTTGGTCAGATCTCTTTTGAAAAAACACATTTTTAATTTCAATGAGAATTTTGACCTGGATGAATAAAAGATATAGAAAAGTTACTTTGTCAAAAACTGATTGCACTTTATACCTTGTGACAGGAATACACTTTTTGACTCAGAATGACTTGATATAATTCATGAGAGAGTTGGAAGAGTTACTGGAAGACATTTTTGGCAAATATTTGTGGCAAACTGTTTGGCAGATGATCATTACAGAATCCTTACTGTCAATATATGATATTCTCACAAAACTATTACAGTGCCAAGAAGAATGAATGCTATTGTTATATGGTTATAGTATTTTTTTTTTCAGTTTTTAGCTTGAGTCTATGTTTAACATTGAATGTATGTTAAAAAAATCAGTCTGTTCCCTATGAATGTTTATTCTTGTGTAGTTGACAAGTAGTAGGCAAACAATCACATCACTGGAAGCACACAGTAGGAAAGCAATGCAAATAAAAGTAGAAACAGTATGTTTGATGTAAATTTAAATATCATTTCAATATGAAGCTTATTTTAAATGCCTAAATGGTTGCACTCCCTGAGTGCTGAATGACTTTGTTAAAAGAAAACTTTAGCTTTTGCTTTCACTGTCAACTGTAAAAAGAAGAAAACGTTGGGACTATTTTTCCACATATATAAAAAAGTTTAAGAAAGGTGACCAATTGACTTCTTGCTTTAATCCGTTCATTTTAAATGGAGTCACATGTCTGATATGGAAATTTGCACGTTTCCAGTCAATTCCCTCCTCCTGAAGTCTGGAGTGATTAGTTAAACCACCATAAATAATTCCTCTCAAGAAATATTGTGTTTAGTCCACTTCAGTTTGTTTTCGGAGCCAAACACTGCCACTGCTGTTACTTTGGTTATAAATGATAATGCAGCTGCTGTCGACAAAGGGAAATATAATGCTGCCTTTTATGTGAATTAAACAAAGCGTTTTATCTCATGTGCAACTTGAACGGCTCCTCGTGGCGTTCTCCTGTTTGCATACAGTCTGCTTTATGATTGGGCTAAAGGCCAAGCAGAAGAACAGATTATTCACACAGCACAAGGTTATTTATACCATGCTGTTTATTTAGATTTGTAGGCTACTGTAGAGTCTACAGTTACATTACAAATTGAGGAGTGAAAAAAATTAGTCATCAATTACTAAATATACCCTTTTAATCAGCACTTAAACATGGCGTGCATTTCTTCTTCCATCAAAAAGTCAGGATGCTCAGGAGAAAGATTTGGGTTTTTGGGCATAATGCATTACTAAAAGGAAACTTTTATCTGCACATTGTTACTATGGCGAGTTCATGCAGATTTGCGTTAGAAGGTAGAGAGCAAGGATGTAAAGCTCTTCTCTTTTGTCTCACAGGAATGGCAGGAGGCAGCAGACAGCAGAGCGGCGCTGCGCTCCTACCTGAAGGAGCAGGTGCCTCAGATCTTCTGTCTAAAGGACTCCAGCCCCCAGGAAGAGGAGGAGCTCATGCAGAGCCGTCTCCTGCATCCTCTGGAGTGTTTCCTTTTTGGAGAGGATCCTCAAGAGGGTTTGGAAAAGCTCAAGCAGGGCAGCACCTCGTCCCAGCTCTGTGGGCGTGTGTTTAAAGAGGGCGAAACGGTCTACTCCTGCAGGTCTGAATAGATCTTCTAAATCCCTGTAATAAATAAGTTTTTACAGGAAAGCTGTGGTAAAATATTCGATTTTTATGGGGTCTAAATTAAAATACACACCATGGATGTTTATATCAAAGTAAATGACTAAAAGCGAGAACACTTGGCAAGCAGCTTAGTTTATATCAAACTCATTTTACATTTTGGGTCACATAGAACTTTCTTTGATCTGAAATTGACCGGACCAAATAAAGACCCCTTTTCTATCAGTATAAAGAAGTTTAATTACACATTTAATCCCTGAATTATCATTATCATTAGTAAAAGCTATAAAACGAAGTTGTCCAGTGGGCCAGATTGGTGTGTTTGCCTGGCCGATTCTGGCCCCTGTGCCTTATGTTTGACACACCTGATCTAGAGTATAGCACTCTTTAGTGTTAGACTTTTGTTTTTCTGTCAAGTAAAAATATAAATGTCATCCACTTATTGCAGGGATTGTGCGATAGATCCCACTTGTGTCCTGTGCATGGACTGCTTCCAGGATAGTGTTCACAAAAGCCATCGCTACAAGGTTGGTGTTAATATAAATGTTTATATTTTTAATGGATTCCAGCACTTTTTAGTGGACAGTGTCTCTACCAACCGTTGAATGAATGTAATTCACTCATCCCTGGAGTTCTAATTTGTAACTGGACTTTTCTTTTTCCCCCCTTTTCTTACTACTGTGTCCATGCTTTGTCATCGTCAGTCACCACTCTAAGTGATTCACTTATCTGCACAGTGTGCAATCCTATTTCTATCTAAACTATTTCTAAATTATAAGATTATAATGGTCATACATGTTGGAACCGCAGTGTTGCATAACTAAAGGACATGTTTAAAGAAATTGCAATTGCATGTGTCTGTCAGTCACATGCACTCATCACTGATGTGCATTTTTTTCCAGATGCATGCATCATCAGGCGGGGGGTTCTGTGATTGTGGAGATGTAGAAGCCTGGAAGATTGGCCCTTATTGCTCCAAACACGACCCAGGGGCAGCCAATGCCATGGTAACGGTGAGTTGCGTAATACAGCGGAAAGAAGGAAGTGGAGGAGGGGAGGGTGTACTTGTCCCATTCTGTGTCAGTGACCCCAGAATGCTTATTTTCCCATCTCAGTGCTGGTTGCTACTCTCTTGGTGGTAGGTTTGACTCTGTAAATTAAAAAGAAAAAAAAAGTTGCTTACATGTATAAACTGGAAAAATCATCTAAAATCTAAATTTAAGAGATGTTAAATTGAAACTAGTGGAAAACAGCAGTGGGGGAGTCTAGTTAAGAGCAGCCTTTAACTCTGCACAACTGTTTGGAGATTTATTCAGTTCACAGCCTCTCCTACAAAAGGCTGCTGATTTTGCTGGAGGCCGTTGTTTGTCAGGCCTTTCTTTGCTGATCACAGCGTTTGTGCTTACCTCTGATACCGTCATGCTCAGGGGCTTTGAGTAGACATACTGTTTGACAGCACTGCGCTTTTTTTTCTCTTCCGTAAACAGCAGGTGCTTCTACTCGCAGAAACACACATCCCTGGCCTCGATCTGCCAGGGTGCTTTGCGTTTTTTATACCAGATCTGAACCTGTGCTCAACAAATCACATTACCATAGCAGCACATCTGCTTTGAACATGAAAACTTTGTGTTCTTTTCCATCCAGATCTCTTGTTGGTTAGATTATGGTAGATTCTAGTGTTTGTTCTCGCACAGTGATGTAACGTCAAAATAAACTCACTGTATCGTTTTTTTGGTTAGCGTATTAGACGTTGGACATTTGGAGGAAATGCTGTGCTGCTATGTGAAATGTTTGTCCTCAGGGGATTTGATATTAATGTTACCAGGCCAGCTGCTTGCTTGGCTTTAATTAAGACAAATATGTAGACCATACCCAGTAAGATACAGGAAATGAGGAATTACTAATGGTTATTCCTACAGACTTTGACCATGTCACATTCACTTCAGTTTGTGTGAAGGTATTGTTTGTTTTTGTTCTCTGCCACTGTCAGTGTTGACCTGTAATGATGTATTTTTATTTAATTACTATAGTGACACATCTCTGCAATGTGCCAAATCTTTTTAATTGTTTAAAATTAAGATAGATGTAAATCTTTGAGTTCTCTGTTATGTTTTTTCATTTCGTGTAGGATGATTGTGTGCTGGATCTGGAGTTGTACGGACGTGCCGAGAAGCTGTTCCGGATATTGCTGCACTATGTCACAGATTTTTTGGTGTGGGAGGAGAACTTTGAGCTGTCAGCTGAACTTCAGCCTCGGTACAACCTGTCAGGTTTCCAAAATATAATCTGAACTCCAAAGACTCGGCTTAAGTTTGACAGAGTATTTCTTCATCCATACAGGATTAAAGACAATACATATTACTGTGTACTCTACAATGATGAGCATCACTCGTACGACCATGTGATCTACACCCTGCAGCGGTCGGTTAACTGTGATCTAGCTGAAGCACAGACGCACACAACGCTCATTGATAAAGAGGTATTTCTTTAGGTTGTTTACCTGAAAGGTTCGATTTAAATTTAAATTTAAATTTAAATGGAGGCATTTAAATAAGGGTTTACAAAAGCACGCTCACCACACCAATAGCATATTCTCACTTGATGTACTTACTGTCAACTGTTGGACGCAGGGTCGGCGGGCAGTAAAGAGAGGAAGCCTTAACTCCTGCCAGCAAGCGCAAGAACGTATCAGGGTAAACACAATCCCACTGCTAAGCTTGGGAATATGTTATCGCTTTTCAGTTTTGTATTTCATAAATGTTTCCTCTGTTGTTTTGCAGGCAAACTCAGTGCAAATTTCCCAGCAGCCACTGCGTGTGGAGATCCTTCACTCAGCAGTAATGGCTCATCAAACTTTTGCGCTGCACCTCGGCTCCTGGTTCCAGAAAATAATTGGTTACTCAGGTAATCTACGTCACACAAACTTGTTAGCTTTACCTGACAGTTGTGAACTTTTTACATGTGTCTTTTCAGTCAGAATATGTACATCTGACACCTGATTTTTGCCTCAGCGGGAAATCTACGTACGATATAACTTAACATGCACCTCCCAAGAACCTGCAGCTGTTGTGATTGTCCTGTTCAGCACAGTCGATTCCTCCTGTGCATTTCCAGCTACTTTTTTGCTTCCTTTTTTTAATTTATCAGTGAGAGAATAGCAATCGTCGCCTCAGTATAAAGGTAAATAGTCATAGCATCATATATAAGGTTTCACGAATGTCACCAACTTCCTGGACTTCGACTGCTGAAATGATCAGAATAGACGATTGGAGTTAGTGAATGTACAAAGAAGTGGAAAAACTAGAACATTGACCACAGCAAAGAGCAGAGACCCAGGAGGGAAATTTTTTTTATTTATTTCTATTTGCTGGCTCTGCATATAAAACACCGGGACATGACCACACAGTAATTAACATACAGTGTACCAGCACAAGCGTAAATGTTGGCAACGGTGGAGACCACTCACGTACGTTATGTCTTAGGCTCTGCAAAGATTGCCCGCAGATGTCTAAATAGGTCTTTTTCAACACGGCCATTTTGGCTTGTCATAGCAGAGTAACACACAAGATAAATTAATTACAGTCTGTTTACTGTGTCACAGCCAGTGCAGTGGGCCCACATGAAAAACACATGAGGCCTGGTCAATTTAAGTGGAACAGGGCCATAATTCATGTTATCAGACACAGCTGTGTTTACCCTGTGCTGACACATGAAAACTGCCTGTTGTACATGTACAGCTGTATGACTGGTAATCTTTCTTGTGCAGTGGGTTTCAGGCAAGCCTTCTGTCAGGTGGCGCTACAACCAGACGTGGACAGAGATCGACCTTGCCTCATTAGCAGACTCATGCTGCATGATGCCAGGATGTTCAAAGGTAAGTAGACCTCAGCCCAGTGCATAAAACCCACACTAATTAATGGACTTTAGGAGGTGTTCTTATTAAAAAAAGAAAAAATATTAAACAGGGTATTCATCAACAATGCCTTTTAATTGTTATGCCACTGTATTTGTTGTGCTGTCATATATTCCATTTCAAGCTCCTGCAGCCTCTCACACTTACCAGTCGCTTACAAGTCATTTACGGTTGAATTTGTAGACAGTAGTGTAGAGCTTGAGCTTCAGCCTGAGCCTCAGTGTGATTCTGTAGAACACATTTTGTTCTTATTTCCTCCAGGAGCTCGCAAGATAGTGCACGAGCTGATTTTCTGCAGCATGCTAATGGATACTGAATTCAAGAGGCTTTTTGCAATTGAGTTTACAAAGGTAAATAAAAAATGTTAAAATGTAAACTTTTCTGCATTTTATTTTCCCATTTCCCTAATATGTTCCTCATCATTGTCTTTTCAGCACTATAAGCAGCTGCAGAAGGACTTCATCAATGATGACCATGAAAGGAATATATCCATCACAGCTCTGTCTGTTCAGATTTTCACTGTTCCCACACTAGTGAGTGTTGTTTTAATGCGAGAAGTCATATGATACTGTATGTAAATACAATACACATCCTTTTTAAACACACCAATTAAATGTTCACATTTAATTGGTGAAAAAATAAGTGAACCTTTAGTAACAGGCCAGCCTTTGTTTGGCAGCAATGATTTCATTGATTAACACTGGCAAACATCCATATGTCTCCTGGTGCACTTCTGTAAGCTCTGTTCTCACCACCAACTCATACAAACATCTGTCAATTTTCATGTGAACTGACAGGATGCAGTCTGGCAAGTTTTTGTCAGCATCACCATGAGTTGTAAATGGTGTGGACAGAGAAAAATAAAGGCAGTAAATCTACTGAAAGCTTCTTTGTGTGGAGTTTCACATGTGAAACTGAGAGAATTTGGTGGCTCTGTTTTACTGGCACGGTTTAGGTCCACTTGCGCTCTCAGAGGCAAGTGTCATTGCAGATGAATACAAAGTTGCTGATCTCGCTGGTTTCTTGTGTTTGAAAATGTGCTGTGCTACGGCCTCCGCAGTCACCACATCTCAGCGTGGTGAGATGATTGTGGCAGAGCTCTGCCACAATCATCAATACACAGATTAAGGGTAAATGTTTAGAACCGTCATCCTCCAGAGTGATAGGTTGTGTCCCAAATCATTAATTTATTCTCTACTCCTTACTTATGTAAGCTCAATGTCTCACCAGCCACTTCATTAGGTACACGTGGCTAGTACGAGGTTGGACCCTTCTTGCCTTCTGAACTGCCTCACATCTCCGTGACACAGATTCAACAAAATGCTGGAAACATTCCTCAGAGATTTTGGTCCATATTGACATGGTAGCATCACACACTTGCTGTAGGTTTGTCTGCTGCACATCTATGATATGAATCTCCTGTTCCAACACATCCCAGATATTGAGATCTGGAGACTGAGGAGGCCATTTGAGTTTGGTGAACTTGTTAAGTTGGAGAAACCAGTTTGATATGTGCCCTTACATGCACTTTTCCCATTTCTGTATCTTGTCATTGTGGTTTCAGTGTTGGATTACATGTATGTATGTGTAATTGAAATATCGAACAGTATGTGTTGTAAACCTTAACCTATATTCCATGCCTTCCTTTACGTTTGTGTTCCTCCAATAGGCCAGACAGCTGATCGAAGAGTGCAACGTGATTAAGGTGATAGTTGATACCGTCATGGAATTGCTGCGCGAACATCTAGATGATAACAATCGCTTCGTCTTCCTGGGCTACAACTCGGACAAGTTTTCACGCATCCAAGTCATCTTCCACGACCTCAGGTGATTAAAGAAGGCAACATTTTGCCCTATCTTGTTCTTTATTCCTTGCTTTTTATGGCCTTTTATGTAAGATGTTATTAATCTTTGCCACACAGGTATATTCTGATCAGTAAACCCTCAATATGGACCGAAGAGCTTCGGGGGCAGTTCTTGAAGGGGTTCAGAGTCTTTCTTGGTCTTCTTAAATGCATGCAGGTACAAATAGTCCTCACACCGTTTCATTCTGTAAATATATGCAATTTCTATCTTTAAATATATATCATATAATAGTGGTAGCGTTACATCACTTTAAGATAACTAGACACATTGGATATTTAATGAATCCTGACCTTCTTTTGCTTTCTACACCAGGGTATGGAGGAGGTGAAGCGACAGCTTGGCCAACACATTGCTGTGGAGCCAGAATGGGAAGCTGGCTTTACTTTGCAGATCCAGCTCCGCCATATTCTTGCTATGTTTCAGGACTGGTGTTCCTCTGATGTGAGTTGCAATGCAGTTTGTTGTGATGTAATAGTATTATTTTAATCTGGCTATGCCATTTGGAACATTTGAAACTGTTTACTTGAAGCATAACTGTGAATCCTTAACATGTTCAACTGCTTATGTGGAGGAGAGCGAATGCTGTACTCATTGCCTTTGTCGTCCCTCTTAGGTTGAGATTTTGCTGCTTGCATTTAAGGAGTGCCACACAGTTCTGATGCAGTGCAATAACCAGCCCTTCCACAGGGACGCCACTGATCACTATATGTGCAAGCACATCCTTCATGTCCGTCCATATAAAGTCTCACGGGAGCCTGTCAGCATACATCTGCCCATCTCCAGACTATTGGCTGGTAGGAGAAGTAGTATTTAAGACTTGCAGTGATTTTTTTTTTTAATGTTTACTTTTGCGTGCTGTGGACTTACTGCTGTGTACGTTGTGATTCATAGGCCTGTATGTACTCCTGTGTGGAACTGGTGCAGTTGAGCGCCTGGATAATCCTGTAAGTGACATTAGAAAATGTACTGATTTATAGTCTTAGTGACAGCTGATAGGTGAGGTACTGCTGCTCCTCATATGCTGTGTGTTAGAGATTTAAGGTCTTTCTGTCATTACAGGCAACCTATGATTTCACAGAGCTGGCAGAGCATCCTCTGCGCTGTGTGGTGCTGGCTGCACAGGTCTCAGCTGAAATGTGGCGGAGAAATGGGCTTTCGCTGGTCAGCCAGGTACACTAGAGCCTTTGGACACATAGTGCTTTTTTTTATTATTTATTGTCTTTCTTCTCTACCTAATAAATACTTTCACATAAACAGGTGTACTACTACCAGGATGTAAAATGCAGGGACGAGATGTACGATAAGGATGTAGTCATGCTTCAGGTTGGTGTCATTCGGTCATTAACATTTCTTCAATACCAGTTTTTAATGTTTGAAATGCAAACAGCGTGATGATGTCATACGCTCCTCATCATGTCTATTACAGATAGCTGCTTCCAAAATGGACCCCAACCACTTCCTCATGCTGATCTTGTTGAGATTTGAGCTCTTTGATTATTTTAATGGAAGTTGTTCAAGCAAAGACCAGGCAAGCACCACATGAATAATTCAGTAAAAAATGTTGTGCCACCAAACGTGTTAATGAAACGCAGCTTCATTTACAGGACGAGTTGACGCAGTGGAACCGTTTAACAGAAGAGATGCTCTACCTGCTGATCGTCATTGTTGGTAAAGTCTCAAAAGTGTCCTTGTCAAATTTAGATATTTCTTAATACACTTAAAAAAAAAGTATCTGAACAGTGCTGTCTCTCCAGGTGAGCGCTATGTCCCCGGGATCAGTCAGTTGACCAAAGAGGAAGTGACAATGAGGGAGGTTATCCACCTGCTGTGCATTGAGCCCATGGCTCATAGTAGCCTGGTCAAAGCCCTGCCAGAGAACGTATGCTTCAAAAACCTTCATTTCTGAATTATATGGTTAATTTTGCGGTATTTAGTCAGGAGGTTGAATATTGGTTGATATTCTTTCCTTTATAGGAAAGCCATGAAACAGGCCTGGAGACAGTTATCACCAAAGTTGCCACTTTCAAGTATGTAAACCCCAAAAACCAAATTGAGTTTTAGTAAATTTAGTAAATTTCACAAGTGTGTAATCTCTGTGTTCTGTTTTTACTTTTAGAAAACCAGGAGTGTCAGGACATGGGTTATACGAAGTGAAAAAAGAACATCTAGTAGAGTTCAACCCATTCTTCTACCATTACTCAAGATCCCAGCATAGCAAGGTAGACCAGTGCCTTCAATTAAATTGACAGTTTCTGTTGACTATATTTGGTTAATTGGTTATATTACACTTCGTTCAGGCAGAAGAGTCTCAGAAGAAAAGGAGAGCTCAGGAGGGCAATGATAAAGGTGACTGACACGCCACTCTGTCACCAAATGTCACCATCTTCTGGAGATTGGTTGGTAATTTCATCGGCTCTAATAACATTGCCCCCGCTTGTTTCTGTGCTCAGCTCTTCGTCCGCCGGTGCCCCCAGCCTTTTGTCCAGCCTTTTCTCATATAGTGCAACTGCTCTGCTGTGACATAATGGTCCACATCCTGAGAAACGTCCTGCAGAGAGCTGCAGAGGACCGGCCAACTCATTGGACGGAAGCCATGATCCAGAGGGTACAAATTGCATTCTGATTTTTCACTCTTGAGATCTACCCAATTCCAAATTTCTATTTATTTCTCAATACAAATGTAGCAACAAAATTCACTCCTTTATCACACAGGCGCTGCACCTGATTGGCCAGGCATTGCTAGAAGAGAAATCGCAGCTTGAGGATGTCACTGCGGAGGAAGTGACCTTTGATTTTAGCCTAAAGGCTCGTTGTGAGTGGAAAAATGAGCTTTGTTGTCTCTTTGAGATCGTATGAATACTTTTTAAGAAATAAAATCCCTGTTCCTCTTTTTCAGTAATGGGTGCAGAACATGGCAAGTCAGTGTTCCTCTTGTTGTCCAAGATTAAGACTCTGCCTTCTCTGGAAGCTCAAAAAGACATGATTAAATGGGTTCTACAGGTAGGCTATTCACTTACTATTCATTAAAGATATTGTTACAGAATGTTAAATCAGTAGTTATCATGTTTCAGGACATATGGATATGCTTTATAGTTAGTTTACCATTTTATATCACTGTTTTTCTTCTAGATGTTTGAGGTTGTCAAGTGCCTTAGAGAAAACTCCAGTCCGACAGTGTCAATGAGCATGGAAACAGCCAAGCCAGAAGAGGTAAACTAAAACTTAAATGACTTAAAATATGTCTTTGAGATAAATCATTCTGACTTCTGGTTTTGTTGATCCAGAGTGCTCAGGACAAAGAAAAAGCAGAGCGGAAAAGGAAGGCAGAGGCAGCTAAACTCCACCGACAGAAGATAATGGCCCAGATGTCAGCAATGCAAAAGAACTTTATTGAGTCAAATAAGATGCTGTATGACAACATGCCTGAAAGCGGAACACAGGGAGAAACTGTAGCGGCTACTGAGGAGTGAGTACAGCCTTTCCATAACACCCTGTAGTTGTACTCAACGACTTGAAAGTGAGAGTTTGAACCAAATTATTTTCACCTAATGTAGTTTGTTTTATTTCTCCAGGTGTGCCACAGAGCAGAGGGAGTTATGTGTAGCTGTTGGGCCTCACCGAGGGTCCACTCCAGCTGACAGGGAGGTACTGACCTGCATTCTTTGCCAGGAGGAGCAGGAGGTGATGGCTCAGGCTCCAGCCATGGGACTCACTGCTTGTGTCCAGAGGTCTACAGTGCTGACACAGTGCAGAGGAAAGATACCAAGCAGCAGAGCAGATGGTCAGGCTCCATTCACTGATCATACCATTTTATTTTGTGAGATTCACATTTAACTCATATGTTTCTTGTGGTTATCACTTAAAGGGCCGGGAACGTCATATCCACTCTTTATGCCTCCGGATCTGGCTGTGGGGACCCACACTGGCAGCTGCGGACATGTCATGCATGCCACGTGTTGGCAAAAGTAAGTCACTAGAGGAACAAATTTGACTAATTTTGCCTATTAACTAAAGTTCGGTGATACTTACATACAGATGTCATTTCCTTTTTTTTCCCAGATACTATGAGGCAGTCCAAAATACAACCAGGAACCGACTCCATGCTGAGTTGATCATTGATCTGGAGAATGGAGAGTACTTGTGTCCCTTGTGCAAGTCTCTGTGCAACACTGTGGTACCTCTGATCCCATTAGAACCACTCACATTTGACTAGTAAGCCCATCCTCTTACTCCCAGCCAGTCTGCAGTGTTTTGATTATCTGTGCAAATGTAAAGAAGTCATTTGCATGTTTGTTTTCTGTGTGTAGTGAAAACGCAGAGATAATTGGACAGCATTTGACACTGCCTCGTTGGATCCAGATCCTCTCTGCTAGGATTAAAGGACTCAAGTCAATCGCTCAGGATAATGGTAAGAATAAAAACCAGAATACAGTTATCGCACACAATACTGGTTTGTAGTGTCGCACATGTAAAACTGATCCACCAATGAAAAAAAGTCCACATTTCGATGTGTAACACCTGCCATATTCACATGTGAATGAGATGTTGATATGCTCTTAGTGTGTTGATGTGAAACAGAGTAACAGGAAAAATTGGCTTTATGTGATGAGGAGTCGAATGCAGGAAAACAGCTGCAGAAGGTGTTTTAATTTGCCCACGGTCTGGATTTTACTAGAAGTCACCACAGAGTAGTCTCTGCTTGCATACGTTTTTCTTGTTATTCGTGATCCTCTAATAACACACCACACAGTGCAACTGATGATTGTTCCCTCCTGCTTTTTTTTCTTGCAGACCGTAACACAGAAGGCAGTAGTAGTAATGGTAGCACTGGGCTGTGTGGCGAGGGCCAGCCAGACTTTAGATCCATTCTGAGCTATGGAGTGCAAGAATCGTGAGTGCAATTATCTCTGCCTTTATTACCTCCGCCAAGGAGGTTTTGCTTTTGGTAGCTTTTGTGTGCATGCAAGTGCGTCACTCTTTCTGTCTGTAAACACGATAGCTCAAAAAGTTTGAATAAATTCTTATAAAGCTGTTAAAAATCCATTAAAAGTTGGCTTCCATCCACCAATATGACATATGACCTTTGACCTGTCCTTATAGGTGAATTGATTGATCTGAGGGTCAAAGTGATAATAATGCTACGTAGAGCTATTTAAAACTGCATTCATTACACACAGGTATATAGGGAATATAACATGTTATTTTATTATGACTTTTTAATGTAAATTGCATTGATAGGCTATAAGATCTATAATTTTTCACTTTTTTCACTTATTATTTATTAATAAACATTTAAATGAATTTGCAAAATAATGACATGAATGCTACACACGTAAATCTGTATCCATACAAATTATGTCAAGTATATTCAAATGGGTTTCAACAGTACAAATAACAGAAACCTGCACTTTGCACTTAAAGTAAAGTTTAAAAAGGTGCACTTCTTGTTATTTTCTTTTCTCATGACACACAATCTAAATTTTGTACTGTTTGTTGTTTCTAGGAGAAAGTTCTCAGACAGCATCACAGAGATGCTGGTTGTGTGCGCCACCACAGTCCACAGGGTTGGACTGAAGACTGCGCCCAATGAGCTGTGCCCCCGTGTTTCCATTATGGCCTGGAACACATGTGCCTTCACTATTCAGGCCATAGGTACTGCATCTCTTGGCTTATGTCACTCCTTACCTTTGCATGTATTCATGTGTGCAGATCTTAAAATAACTTTGCACATCTTCACAGAAAACATACTGGAGCAAGAGGGCAAGCCGCTATTTGGGTCCTTACAGAACAGACAGGTACTCAGTAGTGAACAAATGATATAGTTCTTATAGTTTAGGGGGTTTCTGTGTCAGTTGTGTGAAATGCTTCTCTTTTAGCTTGCAGGTATGAAGGCCATTGTTCAGTTTTCAGCAACGCAGAGACTTAAGAGCTCTCAGGCAGTCATCCAACGGCACTTCACTGATATGTTGGGAGGTATGTGGTCATCGGAGAAACTTCAGGCTTTGGCCTTTTTATACTGGTTAGACTTGTGACTGTGTAGTTTACCTGTCCTTTCTCTCTTCGCAGTCTTGTTACCAGTCATGAGCAGAAAGAACACACCTTCTCTTCTAGAGGTGGACTTGTTCCATCTTCTGGTAGGTGCCTCTGAAGGAGACTGCTCATACGATTAGTGTGAGCAAATTCTTCATGCCAATACATTAGATTAGTAGAATAAATGTATTATTTTAAATGCAATGAATACAGATTCCTATTGAAAATGAACATGAACTCCAGAAGATGTAAGACTGTAAAGAGGAAACATGACGGTGGAGATTTTATTTCCTGTTGATTGAGAAACTATAGACTACCCTCCAAATTTTTACTTAATTTGCAAGAGATTATGTCTTTAAGAAAGAAGTGTGTGATGGTTTTATAACGTGTGTATGTTTTGTCAGGTTGGATTGGTGTTATCGATACCTTCACTGTATCAAGAGGAGACTGTAGACTTACAGCCATCTGCTGTCAGCTCTGCATACAATCACCTGCATATCTTGCATCTGGTGACCATGGCTCATGTGCTGCAGATCCTCTTGTCTTCTGCAGGTACAAAATCACAAGCCCCCCCCAACAAAAAACCATCCACCATATAATGTGATCTGATAACATTACTGTTAGCTGCCATTTAGGGAGCTAGCCAGTAGTAACAGATAATAGGAGTGATTATGATGATTAAATAATGGGTTTGTTTGTGCAGATGTCCCTGCAGCAGGGGATGGACAGGAGACGGAGGAGGAGAGAGCAGCAGCAGAGTTGTACTCTGCAGTGTCACAACACACGGGAAGGTGAGTGTTTTTCAATCACCTGCCTAAAGTACATGAGCATAATTGTATTTTTCTATACATATTTTTTTATTTAAAAATCCATTTTTATGTCTGTTAGTTTGAAGTGGCAAATGACAGTAAGATGTAGTGACAGCCACTAAACTTAAGCAAAAACAGGTTTCCTTTCTTAATGCTAATTTATAATTTTTGTCACAAAAATGCATTTGTGGCAGGTGTCGAGAGGTTTTGATGTGTTGAGCAGTGAGACAGTCGGAGTTGGATAAATATTTTTAACTCACAGTTTGACAAGAATGGCTATTACCTGTTTGTAATGGGAACAAATACTTAGTTGGAGCAAATATTTTTCCGGGTTTCATACCTTTTTAATGGTGAATTCTCAGGTATTTGACAGTTTTTTTTGTTGTGGTTTTCTCATCAGGCTCCTTCCAGATGTTTCCGGCAGCTCTTTAGTAGAAAGAGTGAAGACAGGAATTGCACCATTCTTGCGTTGTGCGGCTCTCTTTTTCAATTGCCTTACAGGAGTGCCTCCTCCAGAGGAGCTTTTTAGTATTTCTGGTAGGTTTCGCTGTAGTAGTGTCAAAATGTTATCGCAGGAAGATTTGTGCATTCATCCTGACCTCTTATGTCATTTGCAGTTGATTCTCAAGAACAGATGGAGGCACTATGCAGTTACCTGGCACTACCCTCCAATGTGTTCCAGCTTTTCCAGGAGCACAGAGAAACTGTTATTCCACTGCTTCAGAGGTCGGTGAACACTATTGCATCTTACACTAGTTCCCAGTGAGGTCAGTAGTTTTTTAACTTAATATTTTTTGTTATTTCTTAGGTGGTGTGGGAGCCCAGTTGTAACCAAAGCCCTGAAAGGCAAAATCCAGACAGTCAGGTAGACTTTGGGTCTTTTATTATTTCAACATCGATTTTAGTTTTATTGAAACCCTACAGTTGGCCAATAAACTCACTCTTTCTACAGATACCCCAGGAAAAGGAATCGATTGATTGAACTTCCCGAAGATTACAGTACTCTCCTCAATCAAGCCAGCCATTTCAAGTAAGTGGGGGAGTCCTCTCATTTGACGTCTTCCAGTTCTCTTCTGTGCATCCCTTTTCACTCGTCTGCATCATGTCCTCAGGTGTCCAAAATCCACCGATGATGAGAGGAAGCATCCGACTTTATGTCTGTTTTGTGGGGCTATGCTGTGCTCTCAGAGCTCCTGTTGTCTCAGTCAGCTTGAAGGAGAGGAAGTGGGGGCTTGCACTGCACACGCTGCGACCTGTGGAGCAGGAGTGGGCATGTTTCTCAGGTTAATCAGTCACACTGCACATTTTACATTAGTAGAATTGTATTTCAGGTCCAGAATTAGTTCGTCTTTTGGGTTTATTTTTTCAACTGAATCACTTTTTGTTTAATGTTAACAGGATAAGAGAGTGTGAAATTGTGCTTATGGCCAGTCGGACTCGAGGGAGCACGTATCCCGCTCCGTACTTGGATGATTACGGGGAGACTGATCCTCATCTTGGGTAAGAATCTCTAGTATTACTTCTTTATTTTTAGACATAAAAAACCCCAAACCCTTAAAAAACTCTGCTATATAATACAGACTGGAGGTTGTACTCAAGGTCAGCTGTTTGGCTTCGTCAGCCAATTTTTACAGCTTGTGCCGTCTATGAACAGGTAGATGGAGGATTTTGCTTGTAGGGGCAATATACAGCAATGCTGTGGCTCCTGTGATTGAAACTTTGGCATCACTTGTAGGCTTGAATGTTGAAGCTGAAACTCTTGCCATTGCAGACTACAAAAATACATTTATTTGAGCTTTGTCTCAAATTCATAATTATGTGCTGACCAAACTTGATCAGAGCATAGCACTGAAAACATTCTCACAGTAGCCCCCAGTGAGCAACTTGCAGTTCAAGTCCAAGAGTTTGACAGCTTTGACCTTTAATACTACCTTCATGTACTTGTACTCAGATTTGCATAAGCATGAAGTCTTTTTTTATGAAATCAAAAAGTGGTTTACATAGCCACAAAGTATGACTAATTTTTTTTTTTTTGTCATACCAGTGAAATACTGGGTTTGACAAACCCTTGAATACATTTGTCTTTCTGTGTTTTTCATTTCTAGACGGGGTAATCCGTTGCACCTTTGCCCAGAGCGTTACAGGAAGCTAAACCAGCTGTGGCAGCAGCACTGCATCCTGGAAGAAATCGCCCGCAGCCTGGAGGTGGTCAACGTTATGTTTGCTTTTGAGTGGCAGATGTTGTGATGACTGCTCCAGCTGTGGTGACCGGCCGATACCGAGCATGGCCATAGAGCACGGCGGCTCCCATGCTCCCAAGACACATGCACGCACACGACACACACACACACAAGCAATCAACCCTAACCCTTCTGTAATCAGAAAAGCCTGTTTTGTCATAGATGAGTCTCCTTTGGAATCCAGAGAGGTGGGGGCAGTCAAAATGGATGGAGGGTGATTGTTGTTGATTAAACCCAAGTCGCCTTGTTTCAGTTTGATTGTCTGCTGTGAGGATGAGTTTCTCCCAGAGTAATGTTATTTGCAAAGAAGCTCATTCAAATAAAGAAGAGCATCAGACACACACTAACATGTTTCTGTTATCACTTCATGGGTTTTTTTTCTTAATAATGCTGTGAATTTTCTGCATTCTCTCTCTTTGTGTTAGAACTTATGATTTGTGATAAGTTATAATTGTTCAATGATGCGGTTTCCAAGTACATTCATGTGGAAATGTTTAGCCTTTTTCGGAGATCCTATCCATTTTTGCCTTTGACCCTTAATTATGTAGAATTCCTCAGATAATAAAACCTTAACCTACTGACACCTTTACTTATAAATAGACACATGTATAATGGACAAAACGTATATAGAATAATCATTATTTTCAAGATTGCATCAAACAGATTACTGTATACTTTTCTGAGAATACTCAATCTGTCTCAGTGACTTCCTTATATCCTATCCTTAGATGCACCAGTTTTCTGAATTTCATCCATTCTTATAGTTACATAACTCTCACATCTGTGCTTACTTACCTTCAGAATTGTGAAATTAATTATATAGAAGGAAATCAAATACAATATGATATTGCAAGATCTCTTTTAGAAAAAAGCTTTGTTAAGCTTGTAATCAAAAATTATTGGATGACCTGTTGTGCGACAGATTGTCACCTTTTATCATTTGATGTTGACTCTACATTATCTGAATTTTAGTTGTCAATGATCTATTGCAGTGTTTTATTTAAGAGAAAAAAATCTTTTTTTTAAAATCCCAGTATATGGTTTCAGGTACTCCATTATATTTTGTCATTTCAGTAAGCAAATGTGTGAATATATAATTTCTTCCCTTTTTTTGTTTTGTTGTGTTGTTTGACAGTACTTCATGATTTCCAGGCTGTGGAAATAAAGACACAAGACAATCTGCAGGCAGTCTGTTCCATAGCTCTGAATGGGATTTAAAAAAAACAACAACCCAACAACAGTAGTGTCCAAGATTAGAATAAATCATTGTAAAAAGGAATATGCTCTCGATTAAAGTTAACTGCTTTAAACGGTTATTCTGCAGTTGCACTTGAATTGTTCATTCTTTTTAAAAAAAAGTACAACAAAAATTTATTCTTGCTTATTAACTGACTTCCCAGCTTTGTTTTTGGAGTAAGGTAGGAAGAGCAGATCACATCAGCAAGGCTGCTTTTCAGAATTCAGAGTCCTCAAACAGACAATTTATTGTCAAACTTTTTGTAGCTCATCCCAGCAAAGTGTTTATATTTGAGCATTAAAACCTGGTGACATTGCTGAGGCACAAGATAATCATTGTAGCGCTGGCTTAAATATTCTAAAAATTTAAAAAAGTAGTTAAGAATTTCTCATGGATTTCTGTCTGATGAGCTACTTATGTGAAAACAAAAAGTACTGTTTAATATTTGCTATCCTTGTAACAACTTTGCTAGTGCAGTTAGGCAACTCAGGGAAAAGGGCACACAACAGATCCAAAATTGGTACTACTAGTCTAAACACAGAAACTAATCACTACAGATCTTTAATTTTGAAATGTCATTTGTGAGCTTTTTTTTCTTGCTGTAAATCAAACTTCTGAGTGGGTTTTCTGGCATGCTCAGATGAAATCATGGGAAACAAGAACAGGTGCTTGAACTTCTAACCCACAGTTCTCTTCATCAAATAATAAATATATGTCAAGTACATTTTGATTCCAGTGTTGCAACTGACAGGTGTACAAAAAGTGTTGCAAAAACCTCATGTTACACAGGCAACGGATGTCATTTGTAAACAGTAGATTAAAGCACAAGTAATCTTACAGAAAAATAATAGAAATGTATGCAGACTGGTGACAAATTAAAGGAATTTAAAGTGAGGAAATGTGGCGGCTTTGTTATACTGTGGAGAACATTTGGTTAGCATAGTGTGGGTCCTGTAAACCCTTCAGAAGAGTTATGAGGATGGTTCTGGCCCAGTCCACATCATGTGAGTGCTCAGTGAATGGGTTGATTTGGATGAAAATTATGTCACCAGGTCTCTACCCATTTTTTTTAATAACCACCATCATCAAAACACAAAGTGAGGGTATACGTTTTGGAATAATGGTGTTCCACCCCTCCAACAGAGTTTCAGACACTTGCAAAATGAATTCAAAGTTACATTTAAGGTGTTCTGGTAGCATTTTGTTGCTTATTCCTTGCATTTATCAAATATGTTTACATTAATGGTGACTTCAATTATGGTGTTGATATTAAAAAATGTTTTCCACAAACAAAATGCCCATTTCTTCTCCACAGGTACAGAGATAAGAATTCACCAGTGTAATGTGTAGAAGTTTCAAGGCCCTTTGTGGGCTTCAGGAATGTCGTCGATGGAAGTCTTTTGAGTGAAAAAGTTCAACTGTCTTCAGTTATTTGCTTTGGTGGAACATTGTCAGGACCATAGTGTGCCTTTGAGGTGGAGGGAACGTTAATGTTGGGGTCTCCATTAGTGACTGTGTCTATCTGGTTACCCTTGCCAAGGCTCTTGATGATATTCAGGTTCATGCGGGCAGTTTCCATGAAGCTGTTTTCCAGCAGCCAGCCATCAGATTCAGAGTTGGGGTCTCCCTGTCTCAGCACATTTTCCAAAGAGGTCTGGAGGTAACGAACCCCGGTCAACACTGATAGCTGAAATAAGACACAGAGACCCTTACTGACCGGCTCACTAATAGAAATAAACACAAAGCATGATATAAAGGTGCTGCAAAGATGTTAAAGTGGCTGAAAAGGTTAATTAGACTTTGTGAAGTTTCCCTTTAAACCCACCAGGAAAATCTTCCAACACTGACTTGTGTTTCCTCACCTCAAATAACCAGGTGATGAGGACTGTGAGGCCGATGGACTGCATAATGTGTGTGTAGTACTCCAGCAGCGCCTGTCGACATCCTTTCATCCAGAGGTTCAGCTCCTCCGTCTGGTGCTCGTAGTTGAAGTGTGCAGAGTTGTTTGTGATCTGCTGCTGGATGCAGGGCCGGGGCGAGTCGATGTTGCAGCAGCTGAATGGGACTCCATCCAGTAGGTACTTTCCATCCACGTTACTCCTGATTCGGCTAAAGTGGGAAAAAAAGTTTAGAATTCACCTTAATAGATCAGTGCTTCTGTGACCAGATTTAAATGTGATGATGATTGTTTGGGAGTATAGAAAATATATTTAGATTATACTGTGCTGATCTGTGTTTCCTGCCATGTCCATTTTCTTCTGTTTTTAATGGAACTGCAAGTGTTACTGAACTGAATATCTATAGCACAGTGTAAGAAATTATATATCAAATATAATACAGTTGGTGTTACAGCAAAACTATAATGAACTAAAACTAAACTAAAAATTCAAACTAGAAGTGAAAAAACATTTTATTTGACTAAAATAAAAATAAAAACTAACTGAAATCATTGTGAACTTGGAAAACTAACCGAAATAAAATGAAAAAACATAGATGAAATATCCTTAGTTTTAATATATGTTAGTTTGGTTAAAAAAAAAATAGTCAAAACTCATCTTGTGAGGTTTTAAAGGACACATTTATTTAGACTTTAGATGTCTACAAGATTATGAGTCAACCCCTATCAAAACGCTGCTGCTAAACTGAATTAAAATGAGGAAATACAGAACTATAAGAACTCTGTTATTTCTTTCTCTGCTGGCCATTTTAACACAGCCTCTTAAATATGAATGCACTTTACCAAAACAGCACCCTGTTTCTGTAGTTTGTACTTACTCCACCACCTCTTTTTGGGACATATCCAGGTAACGGTTGCTTATCCACTGAATTTGAAACCAGTCCTTATAACCATTGTTTCCACAGCACTGAAACTGCATCTGCAGCATGTCCACGGTGCGTTTTAGGAAGCAGCGTCCTGGTGTGTCTGTGTCCTTATAAAACCTCATGGCCCCTGTCAGTCCCAGGTTCAGAGACTCTTCCAGTTCCCCGTGCATGCAGTAACACATCAGAGCCCCTACCAGCACACAAAAGGTGAAGAAGAAGGTGCATATGATGTAGGGCAGCATGATCAGCTTCCAGCGCAAAAACTTGGTGGTGTCCACACAGTCGTAGCATATTTTCCCCCCCAGGAAGTTTATGGCACAAGCGATGAGACCCACAGCTATAAGCATGTTGGGAACATACTGGATGTCCCTCTCAGCCATCACCTCTCCTTGTTTATGGAGCTCCACCTTGAGGAAGAGGCCTAGGCTGAACAGGATGGCCCCCGTAACTACCGAAATCCAGTTTAGGATCCAGAGCACTTGGGCCAGCTTGTCTCTTTTGGTCTTGGTAAACTTAACTCTTAAGACTGCCATTCTCCGTAACGCTTCCCTGAGTTTTCATCCAAGTCCAAGGTGGGATTAAGGGTAGGACACAGATAGAGCTGGAAAGAGGAACGGGTTATCTTCCAGGGGATGTGGAGGGACAAGTAGAGGGGGTTTGGTTGTACAGTTCTCTGAAGGTCCTTTCATAAGCAGCTTAGCCTGGTAGTCGAGATTGATATCGTGTGAATGCTGCATTATGGTTGTACTGTAGGTGGTCTGTAAGCCTGTAGCAGTGAGAGTAGATAAAAAAAATCTCATATAACTACACAATTTCTAGAAAAGAAAAACACTGTTAAGAAACACTACACTGAAATGTGATCAGCTGTATATATAACCAGAAATTGTATGATTTATATATAACCAAAATAAAAGTCTTACAAAGTGTGATTTTGTTTTTAAAAATGTGGCTTAATTATTATTTTTTTAATTCTTAAAAAAAAATCAGTGATGAATTTTCCCAAAAAAGTAAAGTTCCCCAGGATTAAATTGAAGAAACTGAAACAACTCTTCCCTCCCTCTAAAATCCCAAATAAATCCACGGCACTCACCCAAGTGTGATCATGATGAACATTTGATAACACTGCCCTTCTGATTTTCAGGTTGTTTTCTTATAAACATCCTCAGATTTAGTCCA
This sequence comes from Etia nguti, assembly GCA_015106755.1. Taxonomy (NCBI): domain Eukaryota; kingdom Metazoa; phylum Chordata; class Actinopteri; order Cichliformes; family Cichlidae; genus Etia; species Etia nguti. The sequence continues at coordinate 48,864 of VUQG01046075.1, forward strand.
GAGTGGCGAGTAGTCGTAGTGACACAGATACCGTGAATGCAGCCACGGCAGCATCAGAGTGAGACTAGCAGCCAAGTCCTGAACCTCCTCCTAATCCCCTTTAGTCATTAATCAGTCCTGGGCCCCATAAGGGATTTGGACCCACCTTCTGCCACCTATGCAAATCTGACTGTCCCAACACTGTGAAAGTAATGGCTGATTGCCTTTCTGTGTGTGTGTGTTTGTATCATCAGTAAAAGTTTTATAAAAGGAAAAAGTTTAAAAAAAACTTTAAAAATCTTTGCATCAGCAGCATTGCCCTAACTGCAAGGTTTAAGCCATCCTTTAATGTTGCAGAAAGACAAACATACAGTCTTTGGTTAGGGTTTTTTGTAATGAAGACGGTTTAAAGGTTTAAAACTGAAGCAAATTGTGGTTGCAGTGCTCTTTAGTCTTAGAAACTTTGCAGTTAGGCTCCAGCTACTTTCATTGTTTCATTTTGATTTGATTTTTCTATAAAATGCTTTGAAATATTTTGTTTTTTTACCAACTGTCAATCCAAAATAAAGACATTTAGTCAAGTGCAAAAAACAATGACACAACTATGCAGTGATCTGAAAAGCATGCGATGCTTTTGCAACTTTGCCAGTTAATAAAAAAATGACAAAAACAAGGTTTAAACTGGAAGAAAGAATTGAAGTTTTCTTCCCTCTTTTACTTAAGATGTTCACTTTAACCCCTGATATTCTTACCTATTTTGTTCCCCGCCTTTAACACACATGCACACACCGATGCAGTCACGACTGCTCTGCAAATCAGCCAATGAAATGTTAACTGAGAGTGAGCTTAGAGGATTAACGTGGACGAAAGTAGCTTGTGTAAGAAGAGAACGTTACTGCAGCCAGCGGGCCAGTCAGCAAATCCACAAGGCAGACAGAACTCACAGCAGTCACCACTACAGAGACCAAGAGGGAAGTTTCACTGACCCACTGCGGAAAACTAGACCACAGTCGTTCCACTGAGTAAGTATGTGAAGACCCAACAAATGCAAAATCATACTTACTAAAATCATCATGTTTCAGTCAGGTCTTCCTGATGTAAGTGTGGAAACACTTACATAATTGGATTTTTTAGCTTTAAGTGTACGTGCTATTTAACCACTTAAGCACATTACATGGGCTACAGTTGAAAGACCTGCGCGTTACAGTAGGTAAAGTTGTTGTTAGATGTTTTCAGTATACCCACTCTTTTGTGCGTGGTCTCCTTTGTCTTGGTGTCGATACCACAAGCTCAGCGTGATGCTGGATACAGAGGGCCAGTGGTCTGAGGCATTGGCCAGCAATAACATAAAAGCCATCATCTGCTGGTTGAGGAAGCTTACAGCTGAAGGTAGAAAAAGGAGCATCCATTTATCATGAAACCAGTGCTCTGTACAATGTTTGCAAAGACCCTCTAATGCCACAGTTGTTTGTTTTTTCATTTCACACTGTATCTTCAACAAGGTTATACTGATGTCGGGGAAATCATACCAGCATTTAGCTGCTGGGTACAGCGGACTGCAGAGTTTGCTAAAAAGGAGTTATTAACCTTATGTAAGTACATATTACATCATATTTTCAGTCATTCTAAATGTGCAACTTAGTGATTAAATATTGTATCTTTGTAGAGTCTAGATCTTATAAAAAAGAACTCCAAGCCCAAGCTGACAAAACCTTCCTGAGATTATCAGGGTTATTTCCTGAAGTAGGTGTAAATTTGAAGTTGAAGTTACTTTGAGTAACATATACTTTGGCTCTTTGGATCTATTGTGTCTTAATTATTCCCACAGGCTTCAGCTGTTGCCAGGGTCTGTGGATGTTCCTGGACAGGAGCTCCTTCACTAGAGTGTACATGCTGCTCCAAAAATTAAGGAACCTGCTCACATTGGCCCAGTGGGGAAGAAAACATCTCTGCTCAGCCCACCTCTGGCATGGTTTGTGTTACAGATATCCTAATCTTTAATGTTGTGACATGATAATACCCTTTCTGAAATGTAATGTCTTCTTTATGCAGGGGTGGGAGTCCCATGTGTGGTCTGCAAGGACACATACAGCTCCTCAGACATCCGACATGGTTGCTGGAACAAAGAGCAGAGGACGCTGATGCAACACATCTGGCTGGGACAGCTGGTTCAATGGTGGAGCATCATGGGGCTTCTGCCAAAGTTTCCTGGTATAGATATCATCACACCCCAATAAACTGGGATGAAGAACTGTTATCATACCTTTAAATCCTTTTGTTCTTAATGTTCGGTTCTCTGCTGTTTCTGTCAGAGACCCAAGAAGTGAAGCGTATCGCTCAGATGTGGAAGGAAATGGATCACAGCCACCGAAAAGCTGGTCTTGAAACACCCGGGTAACTCTGAAAGGGTTTCATTTTAGAGCCAGTCTGCGTTTTCTGTCTCTCTCTTCTCATACTTTATCCATTTCCTACCTGTTTATTTTTTATTTTTTTTAACTTCCTTACATTTTATTAGACGGGAGGAGGGAGAAATGGGAAGATTCAAGTCTTTGATACAGAGCATGGTGACACAGCTATGCGGACAACATGGGTGCATTTGGATGTCTGGAGATTGCGAAGATCCACGTTATCCGCCCCCTAATCTGCAGGCGCTGTTGAAGCTCGTGCTGATCCCTCATATCGACAACATGTCAGCCCAGGCCATTGTATCCATCCAAATCAGCAAAGCTTTTCTGTGAAGCATATTGATTTCTTGCTTCTCTACGTGCATTTACTTCAGGTTAAATGTGTCTTAACTTTTATGACACAGCTCATGTATTTCATCCTGGATGTGGCAAATTTCCTACAGTGCAAAGATGACCTCCTTCAGGCTTTTTGTCATGCGTTTACAATTCCATCCACCTTTTCCCAACAAATCAGAGCCTTCTGGATGTTTGATCATGGACACACAGAGGTATGCAGCTGAAAACGAAACATTAAAAACATTAGTGTTCAACGGCAAAATGGCATGCAGGTAACACAAATGAGATATGTGCATACTTTAAAGTGATTAAATAATTTGCAAATCATAATGAAAGGAGCTAGAACATTTTTTTTTCTTTTAATTGATATGATATTTACTCAACAAAGTGCTGTGCACTATCTTACAACCAATCCCAGGCCTCCATGAAGCTATTACTGAGCCCAAAGGCCTCTGTTCCTACCCTCTCCTGGCAACATCGTTGCATCATCCATTGTCTCCTGACAAGGAAACAGCCTCAGGAGGCTTTACGGTACCTCCAGTGGGCCAGGCCTGCAGTAGAGACCACTGATGATGCCAAGCTGTTTGCAGATGTACTTATTCAAAGCAGGTACTATATGTGTGATAATATAGTATTATTAAATAAAAGCTCACTTACTGACTTACAGGCTCTATTTGTGCTTTCAACCCCCAGTTGTAACTCTGATGCTTGGGCTCTGTTGAAGAGAGGCCACACAGGAGGAGTTAAAGGAGTTAGCCTGTGCACAGGGGCTTTAAAGTACATTCTTGTTGAAAACAATGTGGGTGAATCACTGATTTACAGCAAAACATAATGTACATACCAAAGACAGCCTAGAAATGACTTTTAACTCTTCCTAAAAATCTTTTTCAGAATGAGGAAGATGGAGCTGAGACCACAGAGATGACATGGATGAAGAAAGGTATGAAAGATATTATTAAACAGTATTAAGATATAACTGAGATGCCATCTAATCAGATTGTTTTGCAGAAATGCCACTATCGCCGCTGTCTGCTAAACTGTACCGGGCTCAGAAAGTGTGCAAAGTATCAACAGATGAGCAGGTGAAACTGGTCAGAAAGGCTGTGAAGGAAGTGAGAAAACCACATTCTAAGCTGAGGTACTGAGGTAGTAGATGTCACACTTGGAGCGAATGCTTGAATTATGTTAAAACACAATATGCGTTAGGCACCAGATTTATGACGTGCACTTTCATTTCAGGGAGGTAGCGTGGCCAGAGCACACAGAGAGAAAGCCCAACAACAAGCAAAGGCTTCTGTCCACCGAGGCTCTGCGTCTACTCACATGCAGCCCTTTGCCAGTGCACATAGCGATAGAAACACAGCAAACAGCACATACAGCTGACCCAGAAGAAGAACATCCTGTGATTTGCAATGTATATATTTTCAGTGCCCTTGTTAATACTGGTTGCTATTTACAATTGAAAAGTAATTTTAAGAAATGGCAACCCTTGGATTTTATTTTATATTTGCAGCAGCAGCAGCTGGAGACTCAAGAAAACATTTTTTCTTCCGAGGAGGATCTGAGATCCGTGTCTGCCTCATCCTCTACCTCAGCTTCGCCCTTGCCTCTCATGAAGTGGGACCCGCTTCACATGTATAAAAGCACTCTGACCCTGCAGAGGATTTCCTCTCTGCAAACGGATAGAAGTAGCCAAAGCAGGGGACAAGAAGAAGAGCACAGAACCCACTCATCAGCTGGTGTCTTCCTAAATATCCCTGAGCTGGTGCTGACACCAGATGGCGCCACAGAGCCTATTTCCTTCAGCAGCTTGAACAAAGACAGCATGGTAGGGCTGATGCTTTCTGCAGATGGTAAGCTTTGTCTTGGATTCTCTGCACACACCATACATATTGACAGATTCCCAAGAAATGAAAGTACCTTCTTACATTTTACAAGTGGGAGAAGATGATGAAGCAGATGTTTTTCTGGAAGAAGATATTATCAGCGTTGATGGGCTTTCGAGACCTTCCACATATGAAAGCCTTCTTTCAGACACAAGGTCAGAGGTCATCATAAATCTCACACTGCTTACGAGAAAGTAGATTATTGATATTTGGTGCAAGTTGAATTAATTCCAGTATGAATTTTGCAACAATCAGGGTTGCCAGTTAGTGCCTGATAATTATATCTGGCTTAATTGTCGTCCACTGAGTGATCACATAACTAGATGCTACATGAGATTATGAATATATCAGTCTTGGCCCCTCAAATGTCACTCAGCCGCCTTTCTCCTTTCATTGATTATTAGTTGCGCTGAGGTAGCCCCAACTCACTGTGTCCAGACAATGAAACTTCATCAGGTAGGTAATAACTTTAATTTTAAAGTACATAGTGACTCTTATGGTTCAGTATCTAATTAACAGCTGGGTTCTCTGTGTGTGTGTTTACACTGTATACTGTATGCCACCAGCAAGAGGAACCAAAGGGATGCTCCAGCCAACAGCTCCCGTGTACCCCAGCTGAAACAACCCACGACATGCTGACAGATCTTCATCAGAGCCTTGTTTTGAATTGGTCTATACCCAGGGGCTCGCCAGAGATGGGTGAGCACGGCAGCTCCCTCCTCTTCTCCGTGTGTAGCTCCACCTTTCTTACACGTCTTTACACATCTGTGAACCCCAGCCCAACTTGCAACACTGAAGCCACCTCGGTTTATTTGGGCATAAAGAATGAGCGCCTCCCTAAATCCATATTAGGAACCTTCTCCCTCAGCCTGGCTCCATCATTGCAAAGCGGGCAACTGGAGGAAACGGGACGCTGAGACTTGTAGTATTTCCAGGCGTCTCATAACTGCTACACAGCCAAGAGCTCCTATTACAGCAGGTGCATTTTCGGATCACAAAAAAAAGTCTAAATAAATCATAATATCCATCTAAAACTGTGCACGAATCTATGCAGCCATTTGGTGCACAGTGATCAGCAGAGATAACAAGACATGTTGACAACTCAAACTTTAGAGCTCTGAAAACAATTCTATCTTTGTAGAGCCAGTGGATTAATACTGTGTGCGTGCGTGCGTGTGTGTGTGTGTGTGTGTGTGTGTGTTAAGGGCAGACCTAATTGTTTGTCAGAGGAGCTGCAGGGGTGCAAGATGCAGGCACCAAAAGCAGGGGGGCTTGGCTGCTAGGAGAGGGAGATTGGAGAGGAAGTGAGGTGTCAGAGATTGGTTCCCTTAACCTTGCTGCAGCATTCAGTGATCCATTAAACAGCATCCCCTCCCTCCCTCCCCCACGTTTTCTGTCAAAGGGTGTACCATCTACCACCGCAGGCAGACCTCCCTCCATCTGCTGATCACCGCTGAGCCTCAGGGAGCAATGGCCTGTTGGCCCGCACTGATGCCCCAACCTTGTCGCAGAGACAACAGTTAAAGACGTAACAGTGGAGCAGTGTTGCATAAAAGATAATAGTGTCAGATTTGTTATTACCAAGATCCCCATTTATGTGATTTGTTCATTAATGGATTATGACTACTAAGGAAATTTCAACAGAAAACAATATTAATAACATTTCTGTTCATTTGCAGATGACAAGAGACCCTCTCTTGTTCTAGGTCAGCCTTATTCCTATGGACTCGTCAATTTTTTGAACTTCACTGCAAAGCAAAAAGGAGACAACAGAGATGGAAATCAGGTACTTTGTACTGACACACACCACAAAATGTACAACGTGTTATGATGAGTCTATTATGCATTCATCACAAGAACATAAAAGCTAAAATTGTCAATAGGGGTCACTATTGTTCCAGTTAAGATGCTCAATAGTATTTGGATGATCTCATTTTTTAGTCCCGGAGGATTTCACTTCATCACATCACAGCCTGGCAGGTCCCCTCTTTAGTACCTTTCATCCACATTTCTTCCATCCCTCTGCATAAACATCACTGCTTTTAAGACCTCCGCCTACAATGATGTCATTTTCCAAAATCATGAAAGCAGGATGACCGATTTTTAGGGCGAATTTTTCTAGAATATGTTGGAACACAGGTGAAACATCCATGAGATGCCAGAGAACATGGTTACCATTCATTTGTCAAAAACAAAGTGACCACTGCTCTGTCACACATTTCCTTCCTTTTAAATGCTGCTTGTGCATTGACCTGAGCGTTACACTTCTAATAGCACTGTGCAGATATGACCACATAATTGTTTTACAGAGGTTTCATTGGATAATTGTTTAATTGGGATGTAGTCACCTAATTATTTTGCTCTAAACTAGGGACCATATGGTGCTTGGCAGGTGAAACGCAATTAGGCCATGCAAATTTATGATGATTATACCTGAGCATGACTGAACAGCCTATACTGTACAAAAATGTGTCTATCAGGGCCAATCTATTTTAGTTGTAGAGTGCATGTTTGGAGTGATGGCATTACATTCATTACCCTGCAGTTTCTGTGTAAGCGTGGGTTTCCAGGGGGTTGTTTAGTAGGAAGGGCTGTTAGTGTTACCTAATTGTTCACTGAGGCCAGAAACAATACTTGTAGGATTTGCTTAATTGGCAGATAGAGAGATTAATCACTAATGAGTGAAATTAGTTGAAGACAAACACTTAATGAGTGATCAAACTATCATGTTCTTTGTGCCAGAGCGACTAAAGATAATAATAAAATCGGGATATTAAGCAGTTATTAGTTCAAACTATAAATTTGGATTTGGCCCCATATGACCTCAAGCATGACTGTTCGCGATGATTACTGGCACAGTTATAAATGAGATTTTCACAATGTGGAGCAAACAAAGTCATTCATCAAATCTTAGGAGCCCACTAAGAAATCACGGCCGCTTAAAAAGATATCACAAAATTAAATACTATCGACTTTGCTGTCTTTATGAAAACACCAATATTTGCACAGAGAGAGGCGGGGAGCGGTTGTGTGGGGTGATGTTGCATGTTGAAACGTTCAAGATTCAAGGGGGAGATGAATGGCCTCTATTAGGAGCATTTAATCAGTAGCTGGCCCAGTGCTCCCAGTCTCCTGCACCCCCTGGGGAAAGATTAATGGGTACAGGATATTTCATCAGGTCCTCCACATCACTGCTCAGGATATGAGGCTGTAATTGTGTCTGTTTTTGCTGTTGTTTCATGTTGCAGGCGGAGAAAGATGAGCCCGCAGGTTGGAGCAGTTTGGGGAAGGTTTCCCAAGGAGCCATAAGAAGTGGGAGAGCAGGATCCAGAAAAGGCAAACGAGTAAAGAGAGCATGATCATCTGCAAGACAAAGAACAGCCTCTTATGTGATGCATTTTAAATACATTTTAAATTAAAATCTAAAGGAAAAAATAATCACTCCTACTATTGAAGTTTACCACAGAGAGTGTTACCTCCACCAGATTCATCCACCTTTTCCCCCCATCAGTCAGCTGGTCAGATACTTTTGACAGCCTTTGTTCCCGCCCAGTGGTACTGTCCTACCACACCCTTAATCTTCTGTTGTAATGTCATGTGTCAGCAATACTCAGTAACTGATGAGACATAAATTCTTAAATATTGCTATGAACTAAGACTCCAGTAAAAAGTAGTAAGTCTGAGTTACATTATGTCTTTTTGACTTTCCTGTGATGAACATAACAACGGTGCGTGTTTCAATTCAAGTGTAAATGCACTACATTTAAAATGCACTTGTGATGTCCTTGAAAATGATTGTGCACTTTAGATTCTTCACTGGTTTCCTCCTCTTGGAAAAAAAAGGGATGTTTGCTTTGCTGCCATTGCATCTCATGAAAAATGGATGACCTCCCAAGGCTTTCTTCTGCCCATTGCTCTTCATATTTGCACAAAGCCCAGGGACTGCATTTGGGTTAACATCCTCCATCCTCCCTCCTTCTTTCTCTCCCTCTGTGGCTTGTTCGCGGGGTGAATAACTTAACACATATTTCAGCTTGACACACTTCTGCTCTGGGTTTCCCCTGGGTGCCCAGTTCACAAGCCCACACATGCTGTATTATTTAAAAGTGGGGTTTGGAGTTCTGTGCGTGTAATCTCCTCTTTGTGTAAGGGCCGGGGGAATGCCTTATGAAGTTGTTCGGCTTTTCCTTATGACCTTGTATTTGTTGCTAGATGATGTTTCAAGTGTAGCCAAAGACACCAGAAGCATATCAGCACAGTTATGTTTTTTGGCAATATAATCTTTTTTTTTTTTTTTTAGTAAAACAAAAAAAAAACACCCCAAAAAAATC
>VUQG01046075.1:66168-92981 GCA_015106755.1 Etia nguti
CCGAATATTCAGTCTTGCCAATTTCAGCATATACGGTTGCCATGAGCTCAAGGCTTCTAGCTGTAATTGGATGGTCATTTCCAAAGGCCCTCTGGTGAATCTTTGTAGCCTGAAAGAAGCAGAGACGTGCTATTTTAAAACTTACAGAAGAGTTATAATATTGTTTTGGTTCAAAAATCCGATTTTACATACCTTACCGCTGTATTCTAGGGCAAGATGAGGCCTAAAAGGAAAAGGAAAGACAAATGAAACGAATAAACCAATGGCAACGCCACTTTGTTTTTCTGGAATAAATATTTGCTGACAACAAATGTGTTATGTTAATAATGGATGACTTAGAATGATCAAACATCATCTAGCCGACATTTTTCCTCCGTTTGAAAACATCAATATGTTATGGGTAAATATTTCCAGAAACAATAATAATTCCAGACCACAATGAAGCAGAAAAGGCATGCGCTTCATTGTCAGGGGAGCATATCAGTTTCTGTGTTCGGGGCACATCAGCATGACGAATCTAAACACACGGGTGTTGTGATTGGACACGGACAGCAGGGCTGCGGGTGCTCAGGTACTTTATGGAGGAAGTGGAAACCTTCTTTTTCTGCCAGCGCTGCCGTCCACTGTCTATTCTCAGGGTGAATTACAGAGGGCATGGCGCTTACAGGTTGGTTTACTATCTCTGGCCCCTCTGCCTCACTTCTGCTTAGTGTTAAGCTAGGTGAACACGATGGGTTTCATTGAAGATCTGCCAGCTGTTCCAGTCATATTGGCACTGAAAAGCCAGCCAAGGACATTCCTCACCCTAACACCCTCACGTGTGCCTATAGATGTAGAGCAAGCTCTGTTTAGTGTGACAGATGTCAGCTTCGCTGTTCCAAACCCATACTTTCCTTCAATTAGTAATGGTCAGGTGTCAGTTTGCAATGCTTTAGAAGGTATTTCTCAGAGGATACGTGATCAGCAAAGACAGAAAAGCCCTTCACTAGCTCAAAGGACTTCCTATGACATTGTTAAAAGATTTAGTAACAATTACAACTTCCTGTCTGTAAGGAGGAAGATCTGAAGCCACGGCTTATAGTGGGTGCAGTATGGGATTGGTCATTATTTAGAGAAACCAGAGTCAGTTTGTGTTCAGTTTTTGATTATTTTGTTTAATCTGTATAATCTTTTCAGAGTAAGTTTGTGAAGTCTGGAAAGAAACCACCAAAGAGCAGAAACCCAATCCTCCACAGCCATGCACAATCAGTACAATCTCATTTAACTTTAACTACTGTATGCTGCTTGCATTAATGAAGCAGTGTAACCAGCCCTCCACCGAGCACACCTTCCACCCTCTGTCACCCTCTCAGGCAATCGGGTTAAATGGCCTAATCCCAACAATGAAAACAGAGGCACAGAAAATGAGTGCATTCTGTGGCTTAACAAAGTACCCCTGCAACAGGAGACACCAGATCCAGTTAAGGTGTTCCTTCTGTAACGCTCACATAGAGCTTGGTGTCTTTTTTCTCTACATCTGCATGAAAATTCGACCATGGCTGAAAATGCTTGAAGCTGATGTTTGTCTGGTTGAAAGAATTTCCAGAAATTTCCAGAATGGTAAAAGTGCATGTGTAATAGACACGGCTGCCCTTATAGTTTTGGATAAGGGTTTCATAAAGATTTAAAGATAGCAACAGAAAAGGTCATCAAACCTTTTGAAAACAGAAAATTCGAAGACGTTAGGTGACAATAATTTATTCCTTTTTAACTCATCTTGACATTATTATTAATAAGATGATGGCTTCACTTTATAAACCATTGGTATATTTATAATTTCTCAGTGTGCTGATAATAAAATCTTTAACAGTAACAAAGGCAAAACTTAAAGTTTGCCTTGTCATATTTAAGCCAGCAACATTTTTTCATCTCTCTTAGATGATGATGGGCAAAATACAACAGAATATACATAAGCACACATACAACAATGCCTACATCATGCCGTAGATGATAAAACAAGTTAAAGCAAGCTCTAAAAGTGAGTTTATTAAACCCAGAGAGATCTGGAAGTAGCAGAGCGTGTAACACCCCATTAATTACAGCGCAACGGAGGCTTTGAGAGGACACAGTTTTACCTACTGTTTGCTCATGATGCAGAGCTGAGCCAGCCGTTCGAGGTGCTGTGCCTGGGAGGCCTGCTCCGAAAGTTCCTCTGGGGTTGTCCATCCCGCGGAGCCCAGCGTAGCCTCCTCTTGAGGCCCTGTTACACAAACACAGGGCATGGAATCACGACCCGACAATGCAACACTCAGGCTTTTGAGCTAGACTTGCTCCTCACTACCCTCCTCTTCCACTGAATAGTTAAAAAAAAAAAAAATCTCCCCGAAAGCCTGGGTATCTGTCTGTATCAACCTGTCTGGCACTGCTGTGGACTTCAAGCCGGAACAATAAAGAGGAGCCAACTGAGGACTGGAGACAAGAGAGATAAGGGCAGGAGGGAGCAGATAAGGGAGTCAAACAACACACTCGCCACACCCCCTGGAGCATTGAGACGCACGCAGAGTGACACACCACAAACAGCATGCAAGTACTGCACACACATAGAAGAGCAGGATGCTTGGCTTGCAATCCATGCCACATCCAAATGCAAATAAATCATTGTAAGAGGTAAAGACATTAGTTTGCATTACAAAACCGACAAAATGACAATTACATCGGAGGGAAACAGAGAAAAGAGAAAAGGGCACATTTGTGAAAGCACTGGGGAGGAAAAGAAAGCTGTAAGCTGTAGCTATGGTGCCAGCTCTGCCCCCAGAGAAGTCCAGCATCCAATCTGAATGAGTGCTGAATCAGGGGCTTCAGTATTCTGTAGTGACACACAGCTCGTAATGAGAAAGTGTGGCCATTTGTCTTCTACTCCATCCCTGATCTCCTCCACTGTGCCCATGCTACACTGCGCTGCTGCCTCAGCAGCAGACAGAGAGGCAGGCGTCTGGAGCAGCGGCAGCAGCAGGTGATGAATGAGCAGCTTTACCATGAATGCTCGTGTAAAGCTCGACCAGGTATATTGTAAATAAAGATGAAGTTGGGTAAAATGTGTTGTCATATTGCCTTAACAACAACAACAACAACAACAACAAAAAAGGGTGGATTCCTTAATTTTTACAAAAGTAAAATTGGTGAAGAAAAATAATGACGTGTTGATTAATTGTTTTATTCACCAGAAAAATGCATTTAAATATAACTGATCCTGTCAAATCCAAGTGAAACCGCTTATTTATTTTAGCATAAGTTCAGGCAGTTATACTGAGATACAAACACACTTGATGACAAATTTTCTGCAGTGACGACAAGACTCTCTGAAAACACTCAGCAATTCGCTGAAAATGATCCACTGAAAGAGTTGTGTATTTATTTTACACCAGATTACTGCCAGATGTCGTGGTTTTTGGAGAAATATAAATTCTAAGAAATCACGAGGACATGCCAAAGCATAACTGATTCAAAGTGCACACTCTATAGGACACATTATGTGTTTTCACATATATTCCCAGAAGTATTCCTTGATAGCATAACATGGAAAGTACTTGCCTGTGCTCCCCTGAAGAGCGGTGAGCTCGATCAATGCCACTTCATAGAACATTTTTTCCGCCTGTATGAACTGGAGGGCCTTCCCATCTATTTATATGGGTGAAGGATCAGTCTCGGATATCACAGGGATTACAGACAGCTGCTTATGTTAAAAACAGTCTCTGCTGCACAGCTCATAGACAACACACTCTTTTCCCCTCACGTGCGAACAAACCTATGGGCAAACGCAGCATACAGTACTCCAGCACACAGTGGAGATTAGAGGTCAGTCACTTTTGTGCCAGTGCCTGCTGTTTTTGGGGTTTTGTGAGCCAAAACATGTCAGACATTCGGTCTGATAATATAAACATGTCACATTACAACTCATATCTCTGTTGTATTGCATTCCTTTGTCATTTTCTTTTGTGTAAATGTTTTGCACATAATGTTTTGGACTGATCTGATTTGGCAGGTTTTTGTTTCCATGAAAAGACTCTCTATTTTAAGCGCCCTAAAAATAGCTCGCTTGAAACATTCTGTGCACTTGGTTTTCGTTCCACTGTAAAACGACACCATTGATGTTTGTCAGGTGAGTTTAAAGACCAATTGGGATGGAGAAGGCTTAAAATAAACCCAGGCGTGGCTGTTTAAATGTCCTACTTAACACTAGATTTCTCATGTGTGCCTCTTTTCAGCACTGCTGTGACGCTACATGCCAATAAATCCTTGTGGTAATATAATGTTTTTCATAGTATATATTATATATACTATATATATATATTTGCATTTTTAATTTTTGGTGCTGCATGCTATAAAAAAACATAAGCCAAGCCATATACAGAATTGTTTAAAAGTCTTGAGCATCCCCATATTTCTTTAATTTTGATTCCACGAAACCTTCTAATTTTTTTAAATGGTCTTGAGCACAGTGCCCCAGTCTTTCTGAAAAATCTTCACAAAGTTTATCTTTGGACATTGGCTGTTTTTCACACATTTCCTGTCCAGTTTTTTTTCTTTGTTTGTTTGTTAAACCACTTAACGCTGAAGTATGACTCATTCGGGGGATAAAACAGTGTCGTGTCTACACATAACAGACAAATTAGTAAAGGACCAATTTTAAATTGTATTTTTAAGCATTTTGAATTTCAGTCAGTTGTGTTGGGGATCTTGTCAAAACTGATGAAATTATGAACACATAAAAGTACAGAAAAGTTTCGGGAAACACGTTTGCACGTTTCAATAAACTTTTGCACCTAATTCCCATTTTCCTGGCAAAATATAAAGAAACACGGTGTGGCTCAAGACTGTTGCACAGTACTGTATTTGCCAGAAAGACAAAGAGCCACTACAATTAAAACAAAAGAACAGTTACCGAGTAGATCTAAGATGTAAGAAATGCAAGAAAACGTGTACTCCTGATTAGTAACAGGATGAGGGATGGTGATGGATGAATGTTGAAATGCTTTTAGAGGAAGTGCTTTTAAATTATTTAATGTGCTGTACAGTAGGAAATAACATAGCAACCTATTTTGAAAACTGAGCACTTTTATAGGTCACTGGAAAAGGATGATTGTTGTAGTGCTTTTGCTTTGATCACATTTTTGAGCAAGTCTAGAGCTCTATTACAAGACAGTTAGAAATACAGCTCCTGGGAGTCACCTGTTTAGCTGGACCATCTGTGAGGGAGGATGAGGGGAACAGCCGTCATCAAAGGTCACAGCACTACTTCTGTCTGCTATTTTTAGTCCGCCTGGACTATAACAGTGCAACAACAGGAACCTCACACAATGCTCTCCTGGGAATGACCTCCATTCTCTCATCCACACTCACACACCCTCTCTGAAACTGTAATTGGACTACACTCCAAAGCTCTGGGACCTTCAAAGGCATCTGATCACACGTGCGCTCACCTCAAGTGCACAACCTATTTTAGTAGGTAGGAAACTGGAATTTTCTGTGGAATGGTACACCTAAGAAACTTGAAACGTGACTCAATTTGATAGTAAGTTTAGTCAAAGTTCCAATTAACTAATTTCACTTCAGAAATCTGAAATCAGGATATAACTGGATCTTTATCCAATATCCACCTTTATTGGAGGTTAAAGTCTGTGTGTGCCACGTAGTATTCTTTTCAAGAAACACATACCAGTGACACTCATGAGCTAAAACAGCTTTTGGCTTTGAACAAAGGTCATTTGTGGACAGTGCCAGCTCTGATAACAATACATCAAGCCTTAAGCAGTCATTGCACTGCCACTATGACTATCAAGTGCACCTAATATAGTTTATTTGTCTGGACTAAAGCCAGCACAGCAGCAAGAAACCAATGATAAATGTAGATTGGTTTTCTTATCATGCTTTTGGTTAGAAATAACACATGAGAAGACGCTGCCAATCCAGTTCTCATACAGCATTTGCGTGACATTAAAAAGTTCCCACATCCTGCTCCCAGTTTGAGCAGACTGACCCCTCACCTCACCTCCCCAGAGGGTATTCACAAATGCAACAAAACATCACTGCTCCAGCTTCTGTGATTATCATGAAAAATACTGAAGGAGCTGAAAGTTGGAAGCAATTTAAATGGTTAAAATGGTTAAATCTTGAAGCATTATGGTTTCGATTATGTTTTTTGTGACTGCAATAACCCTTTTTCATTGTTATGCAAACTATTTCAGTCTGTATCTGACCTACAATGCTTGTAATTTCACATTAAACCAAAATAATATGCTTTGCATAATAAAATACCCAAATCTGACATGACACCACACGCTACTCTTACTGACTTAAGGAAAGAGTGTATCGTATGCTAAAAAATTTAACCCCATCTTGGAAGATGACCCTTGTAAGTAGATACCTTTCCATGCTGAGAGGGGCAAACTGTAATGGCTATTGACAAAATGAAGCTCAGCAAATTGACCTATTTTGGAAAATGGACAGTGAGCAGTAGAGCCCTGCTGAGGTAGATAACCTGAGCTGGCAAGTAAAGTGTTGGAGTGTCTCAGTAACAGAGAGAGGAGCCATGGAGGTAATATATCCTGAAACATAACACCTCTCTATTATCTCTCTGTCCTTTACAGCTATAGTTTATAGAAGCAGTGAAGTGGCAATGCACAGGCTAGTCAGCGCAGATACGGGTTAATTAGTGCTTTCCCACTCTGTTGTGTGGAGATAAGAGCCTACAAATCCTCTTAAGAGACAGACACACAACCTGGGCTACACACAAAACATGTGGCATTTGGGGACAAATGCCCAAAGACATCCCCTCATCCTCTCTGCTTTACATTGCTTTCTATAAAGGGTCTACACGGTTCATTGTGGAGGAATTTGCCAAGCCTGCCTCAGTGACAATCCTTTACACAACAGGTTTACAGAGCCGAACAGCTAGTTTTATAGTTAGCTGCTTGCTAGAAGCTTATAGGACAGGGACAGAAAAAGTGTCAGATCAGCACAGCCTGACTTTTCCTCGTTTTGTTAGTAAAGGATACAATTCTTTTCAGTGATGAAGAGTTCTGCAATCTGTAAAGCATAAAAAAACAACCAAGGGACAAAGTTAAATATTAAATAATTCACTTCCAACATCACAGACGGGTAGGCGTATGCATGATGTCATGAGCTGTCAAAACAAATAATTGTGCTCTCCTCACAGCACTGTTGGGCTGGTCAACATCATGCCATGCATTCCAAAGTTCTGGAGTAAAGGCTATGTTTTGACATCAGGGACATTCCTTCAGGCACAAGCAAAGACAGTTAAAACTGTAGCTCTACCTTTGTGGGAGGGTCTTCTAAAGCAACCCCAGTGTTTAATCTGCTAAGACTTTGGCTTTGGCTGCACAGAGCCCAAACATAATGCCTCTGATCTCAAGCATAGCCCACACACCATGGGTGAAATATTAACTAGATACTACACTATTACCATAAACAGTGCCACTGTTTCTATGGAATACATTAGGTTTGAATTCAGCACCTCTAATAGCAGCATGCACATCATCAGTTCTACGAGACCGAATGATTTTACAGTGTCAACACAGAGACCCATGATGGACTGTGCTGTCAGCTTTGACATTGAATATAGTGAATATGCCCTTTGTGTTGTGATGTTTGCTAATTTATGACGCTCAAAAGGAGAAGTGATGCAAATGTGTTTGTACAGCTGTGCAAATACATGGTAGGGCAGAACATTTGTAGATGTAGGTAACACACATGTGAATTCATGCTGGCACATGTGGAAGAGAAATAAAAAGACACACAAAAAGACAGAATCTATGGCTGTGTGACATTTTGTGGGAGTGAGTATATCCAGTTCCCATCTGGCTCACCTGGTGTAAGCAGTTGGGCAGAGAGGTGAAGCTCTGCACATGAGTCAGTCCCAGCAGGCAGCTGAGAAAGCAGTGGAGGGCGGCCTGGTACTCCCCCTGCTGCTGGAGCTGCTGTCCCAGCTCAAACAGGCCCTCCCTCCCTCCGTTCAGCATCCCCAGTCCCAGCCAGAGTCAGCGCTGCCTCCCATCAGAGCTCCACCAGCCGAGGACGAACGTTCCTCCCTTCACCAGTCTGCTGAAGCACCACAGGTAGAAAGAAGCAGCCACACAGTGAAATGTTTTCAGAACGCTGCCGCTCACATGAATCAAAACAGGAATGTGACAGGAGGAGGAGGGAGCAGTGCAGCTTCCTCTCAGTCTCGTCTGTGCACAGTAAGTCAAGGACAGGTTGTAAGGAGCAGTCTGAGGGAGCACTGGCGACTCACACAGAAAAGATTCATTCCCCTCCCTCCTCCTAGGCTGCACCAGGAAAGGAGGACAGAGGAAGTTGGAGAGTATTTGCTGTTTGAGTGGCAGCGCTCTCAGCCAATCCCTGCTCTAAACATGTACAGGAGCTCCTCCAGAGTCTGCTGAGCACATTGAGCCTCTCTCCAATCCTTGAACAGGGAAACGGCAAAGGTTTATGTTTTGATGATGAAAAGCAAACATAGTGGCACATGTATATTATCTACTCCAGCTTGAAATATTGCATACAATTCGATTCACTTTTGTGAGAACCTTCTTTTCTCTGATACTGTGCTGTGTGCAGTACATTATGCATATTAACAGTATGAGGAAATTCTGAGTCTTACTGCCCTGCTCATGATTTATAAATGAGACATACATAAGAATTATGCACCGAATGCTGTGTTAGCATGTTTTTGGAATATAGTGCAACCATGCAAAATTCTGTAACGTAAAGAAAACCGCAGAGGAAAAAACAGGATCATTAGAAATAGCCATATAAGAGAAAACACTCACTATCCAAACAAGGACAACAAATATTTATTCAGGAGGAGCACCTCCTACGGATGTTTGCTCACTTACCTTAACACTCAACACTAATCCGAGGCAAACCTGTGCCAATAGGAACGGACAGGATGTAGAGGTGTGAGATATGACCATATCTTGATCGCTGGATCATATATAGAAGATCATGACCGTGAGAGCAGCATGCCTACTGTCAGTCCATTTGGTCATACGCTTGGCAGGAGGAGGAAATGAATGGTATAAAACAAAGCAAATGGGCAGAGTCAGTCTCCATTAGTGTCCAATGCACCTTGCTAAGCAAGATGGGATTTTAATGGTTAGTAAAGCTGGGGAATGGGAGATGAGAAGGCATTAAACTCGCACTTCGGGTCAGGTGTCGAACTGTGAACAGCGCAAATTTATCTATAAGCTGTGAGGTGACATTATGCTGATGCAGGCCAACTTATCTCCTTCCTGCCGAGACACCTGGATAAAACAGACAAGTAATTGTGCTTGCTCTACTATCCTGCTGCACAGCCATAATGCAGTTAGATAGTAAGCAAAGCTTCTGATATGACTGAGTTGGAAGGCCGCTGGCAGAGAGTGTGGATCTCCATTTCAAAACTGCAGGCCAGCCAAACTGAAACGACACACTGAACTGTGAAGGGACTGGATCATCATCTATTGGGGCAACTATGCAACTGGAAGTCCACCCAAAACATCGAGTACAACCCTTTCAAAAATACTGTGTTTTTCTAACCATGAAAAAACTCTATCATCGTTAAATGATCTGGAAGCTCTCAGCCTGGGTAATGCCCACTACACTAATATCAGTTGATGAGAGAAACAATATTTGAACAGTTGATGCTCTTGCAAATACTTCATAAACCAGTAGTTATAAAATATAAAACACCATAAAACTGATATGCAAAGCTGACATTATAAAAAACTAACACTTCTGTATACCGTGCTATGTTATGTCTGTATAACTGCTGTTTTCGATTTGGACACTGTCATACTGGGATGCTGTTGGACAATTAACTCTTTTGACTTGCTCCCAGTGCAGAACCACAGATCTTTTATTTACATCCCGCTCCAAACAACTTTTTGTACATATCCTGGCAATTGTTTTGACATAGATATTGATTGATGCTCACTAGTCTCCCGGGTGAGAATGGAAATCTACCTGTTATTGGAATATTGATTGCCTGTCCTGTGGAGTTGGTAGACATATACATCAGTATGATCAGCAAACACAGCCCCCACTGCCCAGGGACACCAATACACCACACTAATGTAAAGAGATAGTGAGCAGACCCCTCAGCAGACTATAGAGTGGAATGAAACTGTCATTCACAGATATAAATTTAACTTCAGCAGGTTATTGCAGAGCAGTAAACTTTGGTATATTAAATTAGTGTTAATGGTTTGTGTAATGCACATTTGCAGTGTTTTGCAGGTTGGACTGGTTTATATATCACCGCACTCCCTCAGTACACAAGTGTGCAATTTGGTATGAAATTATGAACTTTACTGTTAATTATCACCAGATTAAAATCAATGCATCCTTTGCTTTAATTTTGGAAACCTATGCAGTCTTAGTTTCTCTGCCTCATGCATACTTGAACTTTTCTCTGCACGACTTACTATAATGAGAAAATCTTTCGTTATTAAATAAAGTATTTGTTAGATTAATACATTTTGCTTTGTCCAGCAGGTTTGCAGGGGAACATTGCTGCTCTTGTGTCCTCCCGTCATTTCTCAACACTGCGCATGACCCTACATCAGCATATACTATTTATATTTCCTGCATTGTGCACATACAGCTACTGCATGCAATTTTGCTATAGCCTAGAGGTCTCTGATATGGAATATTTTCCTCTGTATGAGTGACAGCAGCTACATCCCAAGTTACGGTATGCCAAGTCCAAAGATTTGAAGCCAAGACTAAGTATTCTTCCTGACACGAGGCCGCCAAGATATCCTGCAGGACTGCAAGCTTGCACAAAACACCACATGCAATATGAAACCTTGCATCCCTTTTTAAAGATATAAATATTATGTTCTGTTCTGTTCTGTTTAAACCCATCCGCTTTCCCACTGGTGCACCAGCATCCCTCAAAGATTCAGGCTCTGGCAGTTTAATAGGCTTGGTCCTGACACCCCCAGCTACTGAAAGGCAGTTTATGACCTCCATGTAATCAGCAGTAAACGCTGCCACCATCTGTCTCTTTTTACTCAATTATCTGACCCAGTGACTTTTACTGACAAACACTGTCCAGGTAAACAAAGTAACGCAAATCCCCCTGCTAAGATTCTGACATATCTATACATCATTTAACACAGATTTCTTTTCGATCAGGTCTCGCTCCAACTGTGCCTTGCAACAAAGGGCAAAATTCATTTAGGAGAAGAAAACTACGAAGTATGGCTGCGACATTATCGCCTAAACGATCATAACTGGTTACTGTGAAAAAGTCACACATGTTACACATTCAGTCAAGACTAATAAGATAGAGCTTTATCTTAAGATCTTAATGAAAGCAACCACTTAACTGGGTTTGTAATGACTCATCTCTGTCACAGTGTATTAAATCACTTTATTAAGAATTCTTGATTAAAAGGAATGCCTTATATGGCATCTCTGGTGAGCTCATTATCTTTTGCTCTACTCTTGCAACCCCTAGTGGACAATCCACAGATGTAAAGCAATCTCACATACTCGGCACACATGCTCTGATGAAGCTTTGCAGAAAAGGGTGACCAAATCTGCTCAAATCTACACATATATTTTTTACAGTGCATACTGATATTTTGAGACAAACAAAGAACATTCAAGAATTAGATTGATGTCTTTATTCATCAATCTTTTCACAACACCAGTCAAGACAGAAAACAAAAATCTGGGCCAGGAGACATGTGTGCAATCATCTGAAGGCACACATGTCTCCTGGCCCTCCTTGCTTATTCACAGCCCACAGCATCTGTCTGCAAAAAGAAAAAGTGAAGGTTTGTTTTGTCTGTGTGGGACGTAAATTACTGACAACAGCCAACGACAGAAGACTACACTGACTTCTTAATAAATTAAAGTGACACTGCAATTCACATGTGACAACAGCTATGATGTGACTGCTGGCTGTTTGAGATGTCGGCGACTCCCACTTGTTCTGTCTAATAAGGCCTCTTGATTTATCACATATAGGAACGCGGCTTTCCTCAAAGCAGTGTCTCCTCTTTTTCTCTGTTAGCTTTTGTCTTAGCTCTCTCTTAAATGCTTACAAAACATGATGTCAGAGGATGAGACAGGAGTAAAGACAATCCCAGCTTACTCATTTTATCTGGGATAGAATGATGCAGACAATCACGGGATCTCTGCCACACTTCATTAACATAGCCTTAATTCAAACCAACTGTTTGAGGCTGCATAGTCATACTGTTTACAGTGTCTAAACCAACAAGCACTTAAAGCATTTTGTTTTTCTGTTAGCTACACCAGCAGAATTCAGAGCTGTACTGGGCATGCTACAGTACAGGAAAATCATGATAATCCTATTAAAATCAGCTAAGACGCAGTTAGAAATACCGTGATGATGGGCTAATGGACTTATTTTAGGATGCAAATGCCACACTTACTCTGCATCAGCTGACATGAGCATAATGGCAGCAATCCATTCAAGGGTTTTGTATTGTTGTGAAACAGGTCAATCAGTTCATGTCTGTGAGGAATTTAAAACAGACTACACGCCACCTGTGTTAACAAGTCACCTGCAGCCTCGCTGGTTTAGTTTCTGCTTGTCATTTAATCATTTATCAGTGTCCCATGTTCCCCCTTTCTTCCTGCATAATC
Source organism: Etia nguti (assembly GCA_015106755.1). Classification (NCBI taxonomy): domain Eukaryota; kingdom Metazoa; phylum Chordata; class Actinopteri; order Cichliformes; family Cichlidae; genus Etia; species Etia nguti. The sequence continues at coordinate 78,829 of VUQG01046075.1, forward strand.
ATGCAGGTGTGGGTTAGTCCATCAAGTGCTTACAAATAGATGTTTTCTCCTCTTAAGGGGAAAAAATAATGGTGAGGTCTGGGAGGCTTTCATAGCAACACTTTAATCTAACGATTTTCTCAATATGAGACATGTGAGAAGAGCACTTGAACACAGACAAGAGTCTAAATATGAATCTGGGAACCTAATAGGAATACTACAGAGTGGTGATGGCTGTATGTGATAACTGTGTTCAGTTTTCTCTATTAGAAACTGAGTCAGAAAGAATGACTTAATAGTGAAGCCAAAACTTGTGTGTGATACTACATTATGAATATCCTTATTGAAGGATCAGTTTCTTTTTGCATATTATATAAAGTCGGTTGCGAAGGAACTAAAAAGGTCCTTGGAGAGGGCTGATTTATGATCCCAATATGCAAAAAATTAATGGGTTGTTTTTGTTCCACTTCTCCACTTAGATTTATGAAAGTTGGCCAGGCAGTAAAAAAAAAAGTCCATGCAAAACCTTACAAAATTTTTAATGTGTATTTGAACCTTTTTTGCATTATAAAAATTGGAACATGACAACATCAAATGTTTTAATCCTGTTTTAATATAGCGCTGAGGACACTTTAATGTGGTGAGCTCCTCGTGTATGATTTATCTTATCCTCTGCCGCAAGAGGAGCTCAGTGTCACGGTCAATCAACCACTGATGCAGGCAGCTCCAGAGACACACTCCCCAACTTCATCTGGAATAAGGGGTTGTTATGGAAGGGCAGAGAAGGCGAGTGACCAGCAGGGAGTGACCAAACACAGTAAATGTTTATGTGTCATTATCCATCCTTCAAGAGAAGCGCACCACTTTCATTCCAGACTTCCCTTTTTTATTGTAGTCCATTCAAAACTGGGATAAAAGGCCTTTAAATTTAATTGGTTGGAAAATTTGGTCGTTTTGTTTTTGGTGGCAAACTGGTGCTACTGTACATAGTTAATCCTGGTCATTTCAAGCCATTTTACATGCGAGTGGTTTAGAAAGACTCTGGAAAATTGGCTCATCACTCAGTAGAGCTGTGAGATTTCTGCTGATGACATTTCCATTAACAACAGGGTATAATACGTTTATAGATTCCCATTTTCTTGGCCCTTTAATTTCTCCCTTTGCAACACAATTCCTAACAGCTGCATGTGCGTGAGGACAGAGGGCTTTATAGATTGACCATACAGTGACTCCATAGGCAGTGCTGACACAGCATTGTAATATGGCTGATATAGTCAACTATGAACATGCAGTGTTATATTAACAGAACCCCAGAGAATAAAAGAGTTTATATTCTTGCACTCTTGAACCTGTCACTGAATGTGCTAATGAAGATATTTTCAGATAATGACACCGAAACGATGAGATCATCATAAAAATGGATTTTCTAAATGTATGGAGGAACAAGAAGAAAATCACTAATGAAAGCTATTGAAACCAGGCTTCCTGTTACTGTGTTATTGCCCAGTTTTCAGCTGTTCTGGTATTAACAGACAGCTCCTGCCACAAGATGTCCATTAATTGGCAGTATTTGATTAAATTCTCAATGGCCAGCTCTGCTTATGGAGGTTAATTGGTTCTGCAAGACACTGATGACATGATCTTTTAATGGAATGGAGAGAGCAGAATTTCTTATTTGGGAGAAGACGTGCAGACTTGACAACTGTAGTATTTGAGACAGGATTATGTTCAAAAAGAATATGCTTGTGAACCAACAATGTCCTGCAGTAGTGTTAATATAAGCAGAGGATCTCTTGGGTCATTGTCATACTGAGAAATGAAGCTGCTGCAAATCAGATGGCACTTTTTTGCATTTATAATTCCACTGATTGTACCAGCATCGCTGAAATGCAGCCCCAAACCATAACAGAGCCTCTAGACCAGGGGTGCCCAATCCCAGTCCTCGAGAGCTACTGTCCTGAAGCTTTTAGATGCATCCTTGTTCAGACACACCTGAATCAAATGAATGGCTTGTTATCAGGCCTTTGCAAAACTTGATGGCATGCTGAAGAGGTAATTCAACCACTTGATTCAGCTGTGTTGGAGTAGGGATGCATCTAAAAGCTGCAGGACAGTAGCTCTCGAGGACTGGGATTGGGCACCCCTGCTCTAGACCTTCTCTGTTGTTACTCTCTCCTGAGCTCCTCCGTGCAAACTGACCTTACTTTCTCCTTATTTCCTTCCTTAAGAATGGCTTCTTGACAACCATCCTTCCACTGAGGCCATTTCTGATGAGGCTTAGGCGAGCAGATGGAGAAACTCAAGGTCTAAATTTTTTATATTTCATAAAGACATGTAGATGTTTTTTTTGCCTGCCGCTTCCTATTTTGTCCTTCACTTGCTCAGTTTCATCAGATTTTTAAGAATAAACTGCATATCATCTTTTAGTTAAATGTGTTTTTGGAATCACCTTCATGCAAAAACACTGTTTTATGCCTGTAAAACTGTTATCTTTGGATAAAGAAATGAGGGGTAGCTCATTTTGCACATTAGTATAAAAAACGTTATGCTCGAAACAAAAAGTTGCCTTAATTCTCTTTACTATTAGTGCACTAAAATGTAAGTGTATATTAATTGGGGATCATGGGAAAATTTACAAGCACCCACTCAGCAGTCAAGAGTCATTGGAGGGACTTCCCAGCTTGGGAACCAAGAGCATATAAGACAACTGAGGCTTAGAAGCTGCTGTACTTAAAGGGTAGAAAAGCTTACCATGGCAAGCACACAGGTAGTGCTTATGTCTCTTTGAATTGTAACACTAAAAAAAAAAAAAAATTGTGGTAGATCTACACCTGATCTGCACTGTGTTGATTAAACAATAATAATTAAATTGGTCACCGAAAGCCAAGAGCTGCCGCTCCATGAACTGCTTATTTACAGAGTCATCAACCTCTGGACAATTTCATCATGGGAAATAAACAGCCAGGGTCACGTCCTTCACTGGTGAAATATGTCAACTCGTCTGTGAGGTACCACGTTAATAAAACATTCTGGCACAGAGACATAAAACTCAAATATTAGGTGCAGACTCACACACAAACACCAGCACTGTTTAGTCTAGATCTGGCTCCAGTTAAACCATTTCAAGTCACTGCAAAATAATGGGGAAAGGAGAGTGGGGTGAAATTTCAGTGCACCTAATTAACAGAATCCAGTTGGGATTTTTACATAATTTGGAGTCTTAGTTAAATGATAAAAAAAAAACTGGAAGTATGCACACTGTACACATTACACAGTAAATAATAAAAAAAAATAAAACAGAAAAAAGCTACAAAAAAACAGTCAAACTAAAACCACATGAAAAAAGTAAAAAGTAGTAGAAAAAACAGAGGAGCAGAAATAAATAGGGACTTGATTTCATGAAACAAACAAATCTCTTAGCTTGAAATTTCCCCAGTAATTTCTTTTCCCTATCTTAAAGCTACTCCCTGCACTGTGTTGTAGGTTTTGATGTACGGATAAGGAGATGGACTAGAATAAAAGCTGAACATAATTGCTTGTTGTTGAAATGAATCAGGTCGTTTATTCAAAGGGGAATGACAGCAATCATCGACGTGTCGATTTAAAAGCACCTCCTATATCTTAACTGAGCTGAACTTAAGCCTTGCTCCCTGCTCCAAACAAACACACCTTTTAAAAAAACATGATGTTTTAACCATTTTCATCTGACTGTGACGCCTGTAAAAACCATGTCCACTAAAGACGTGTGTGGGTCTGGAACTCTCACGGGAAATCTAGTAGTTTGTTTGGCAGGAAACAGAAGGTGTAAACAAATGGAAGGCAGGGGAGGATTTACAGCTTCCCGATGCATACATCTCTGGTGGGACAATCCCACCTTCTCTGCCATGGCTCATTCTGACAGGCCGCAAACAGGCAGTCATAGAGACTAACCTGCTGTGCCTGTGAGTGCTGCGATGTACTGCTGAGCTTGTGTTATACAATGCAGAGGTAAAATGTACTAAAACTGCAGAATTACCTTCCATGTAGTAAATTCGGCCGAGGAAAAACATATGGCTAGCTGGAAACAGCTGGTAGTGGATTTGTGCTAGCTATAAAAGTTGAAATAAATATCCAGAGCAGCCTTTTATTTTGTGTAACATGCATTTTTGGGGGCATTCCTCAGGTTAAAAAGTAAGCCATTACCTAGTTCAGTTGGCCATAGAAGTAATTGGCTTTAAAGCAATTTAGGAATCTTAATTGTTCCCTTCTTTCCTCAGGTACAACTGCATTAATTCTTTGTGGCATAGATTAAGCAAGGTGCTGGTAACATTCCTCAGAGAGTTTGCTCCACACTGGAACGACAAATCAGAAGTTTCTGAAATGCTAATAATATTATATACATATACAACAACCATGCCACATTCAAAATCCCTTAGATCACTTTTCTTCCTAATTTTGATGCTTGTTCTGAACTTCAGAAGGTCATCTTGACTTGTCTACATGCCTAAATGCATTGAGCTGCTGCTGTGTGTTTAGTTGATTAGATATTTGTGTTAACGACCAGCTGATGAAGTGTACCCATCTATCTATGAACCACTCTTTCTGTAGAAAGATAAATAATCATTTATTAAACATAAGTATACTCTAACATTTCTGTTACACATTTTAGGGGAGCTCAATGAAAGTGATGACTTCAGTTGCAAAGGGAAGTATTTACATCAGGAAACTAACATAATGAATTATGTAACTTTATCCAAACAGAATAAAACTTTAATTTTGTTTCACTTTTTATCTAATACCATATTTTGTTTCTTTACAAACATATTATAGACACATAGATGAATGGTTTACTTATATTTTTCCAGCAGGTCAGCATTATTAGATGTCTCAAATATAAAGCAAAATGCTAATGCTAAACAACATGACAACATGCACTGTTTCACATAAAATTAGTATGCAACCACTGATGCATTTAGTGTTTTATTGTAGGTTCCCTTGACAATAAAGGGAACCTACAATAAAATAGTGGATATAGGAAATGTATTACTGTAGGGTAATAAAATCCTAATTCATCTACATCCTGACAGTTTCCCCTCCAGGAGAAGTGCACTGGTTATACTGTAAAAAAAATCCATGATAATTATGTAGCAATATTGGTTTTATTGCTACAGGATGTATCCCAACCACATGCTGCTTTCTATAATTTGAATGCCTTGCTGCTGTATGGTGAAGGGCACAGTAGAAGCATATAGTCATGAAGAAAACAGAACAACCAATGAAAGAGTCAGCCTGTATGCTATTTGTTGATATACTATGTAGGAAGCCATGAACTCACATTAATTATTTAAACAATAACTTCACTGACGTGACATACATAGCCTACTTACATTTCTACATCCATGTTTTATTGTAAATTTTATTCTAAACTGTAAAGTTTGCATCATTATTTTCAATCAATTTATCACTTTTAAAGCTCAGCTGAAACATTCACCAGTGTTAAAACTCAATAAATCAATTGTTGCTGCAAAGTTGTTAGCATACATCTTTTATATGTATTACCCTTGAATCCAGCCTGATGTATTTGGTTTTCCTGGAAAAAGAAATAGAAAAGAATCGCAGCTAAGCTTTCAGAAGCTGCAGGCTATTTGGGCATGCTGATGATCTGAGCTCAGTCTGACATATTCCCAGAAACAGTGTTAACATGCTGATAATTAGCAAGTGTTTAGCATGTCGCTAATTAGAGCTGAACACAAAGTACAAACAAAGCTGATGGGAAAGCCACTAGTAAAGCAGAAAACATACACGCACTGGTCACTTTGTTAGGTACACCTGTTCAACTGCTCATTAATGCAATATTCTAATCAGCCAATCACATTGCAGCAACTTAATGCATTTAGGCACACAGTCAAGACAAGCAGCTGACGTTCAAACTGAGCATCAGAATAGGGAAGAAAAGGGGATATAAGTGGCTTTGAAGATGGCTGGTTTATGCATTTTAAAAAATACTGATCAACTGGAATTTTCCCACACAACCATCTTAAGGGGAATGGTCTGAAAAAGAGAAAATATCCTGGGTTTTCTGGGTGGAAATGCCTTGTTGGTGTTAGAAGAGAATGACCAGACAGCTTCAATCTGATAAGAAGACAACATAAACTCACATAACTGCTCATTGCAACCAAGGTATGCAGAAGACAATCTCTGAATGCACAATATGTCGAACCTTGAAGCAAATGGGCTACAGGAGCAGAAAACCACACCAGGTGGCACTCCTGTCAGCTAAGAACACAAAGCTGAGGCTAACTTCACACTTGTGAACAAGGGAAGATTGAAAAACATGCCCAGTCTGATAAGACTGAATTTCTGCTGTAACATTCAGATGGTAGGGTCAGAATTTGGTGTAAAAAAACATCATATTATTAATCCTGCCTTCTATCAACAGTTCAGGCTGCTGGTGGGACACTTTGGGTTTAAATGCCACAGCCTTGTTGAGTGTTGTTGCTGACCATGTCCATCCCCACAGTGTACACATATATATATATGTGTGTGTTTAGGCATCGACACTATGACTGGAATTTTAGAAAAAACGCACAATGTATGATGCAGTCTCAAGTGGGGAGACTGGGAGCTTCTTAAAGTCATACGGTAATGCAGAGAAGGATGGAGCACTTTTCTACCTTTTTACACAGGATTACCAGGCTTGGGAAAACATGGTGTCTCTCTCACTTGATCTATTTTGTGTCTGGGGATGCTCGTGAATCACAGGGTGAAACATGTCTGAGGTAACAATCGGTTCACTAAAGCCAAACATCTGTCTTTCAGGTCACCTGCTGGGCTTTGGGCTTGTGCATGCCTCTTGCTTTAGTCCCCATTGGCACTAGAAAAAAGAAGGGAAAGCTCAGCACAACCTATGCTTAACCCTCTGTGGAGAACATTACCTTGCAAGACCCCTTTGTGATCCTGGCATCCATTCTCTTGAAACTGTATCGTACATAAAGATCTATGTCCTGATTGTGCACTAAAGATTGAAGAAGTGCAAAATCCAGCCCATATTCTTTTTGGAAGCATGTTAATAAAAGAATGCAACATTTTCACTATTGCCGATCGTGCCTGTAGGAAATCATGAAGAATGTATTTCAGATTTGGCAAGGATTCACATGTTCACATGTCCAAATTTCCATTTGGATCAACAATGATGTCATTTTTAAATTCGATCTTGCACGTGCTGGTTAACTCAGCAGTGCACATGCAGCACAGCACAGAGCTCTGCTAAAAGCAGACTGGAAGTGCAGTTTGGTAGGGCATTAGGCCTGTCATAATTGCATCCACTGTCCGAGGTCGCAGAAGGCCAGCAAGTATTGCTCTGAATGTGTATTACTGATGAAACCATGTGGAATGAGAAGAGCCCATTACAGCAAGACCCAGACAAGAGTGAAAAATGAAATGGCTTTTCAAAAACTGGGCCGCTGTAACATTTTGCCGGCATATAGCAGCGGAGTAACTGTGTCAGGTGTAGCGGTGGTGGCGGGGAGTGGTGAGGAAGTGGGTGGCTCAACAGGCTCAGGAAAGATGGAATGATATGAGAGCAAGGTGTAATTTCCTGGGAGTCCCCCAGAGAATCTTGGCCTCTGGATGGGAATTGTCACAAATTGTAAATGCACTGTCTCTCTCTCCTTCACACACTCACACCCACCCCGACACAACCAGATTTCTACTTTGCACTTTTTTTTTTTACTGTGGTAGTAATTGGCTCCAGCAGCAGCCACAGATGCTGGTTGGGAGAAATGGGGCAAATAAAACAAATCTAATTGCAAATAAGTTACCTGGTGAGTTCAGTTAGATATTCTCCTTCAGGGCTTCCAAGGAAGGGAAAAATAAGACGTGGGGGTAAAAAGCTACACCTGCTGTGATACACCCAGCGCTGCACCTGCCACACCTGTTGGGTTAATTGGTTATTGAGATATTTGCAGGGAACAACAGGGATTGTTGAATCGGATCACCTACATTACCTAGTTATTTTTTGAATTTCAAATTATTTTCCAGGCCTGAAGAGGGCAGACGTGCCTTCTTTTAAACACGGAAGGTGGCAGTCTTTATCCAATCCTCAGTGTCTTTGCCCCACATGTGACTGCAGAGATTTGTCAATTTGTACAATATTTATAATAAAATAAAACCAGTGTCACGATGAGGGACATATATGATGAACTTGCTTCCTTTTCCCAGCTCTATGAAAAAAACAAAACAAAAACAGCTCTACAATTTATCATAACTAATTTAGAAAATTGTAGCTCTGCACCAAAGCCACATAAACCTATGCATAACTGAATTGTTTAGGGCTTGGCAAACATGCTTCTATCAGATCCATTAGTTCCACCAATGTAACAGTGACAATAGCATGATAACTGCCCAGCAGGCAACAGCAATCAGGCGAAATAGAAGTGTATTTCTCTGCGATGTAAGCTATAAAATGCATCCATCCAAAGAAGTCTATGTGTGTCTGTGCGTATGTGTGTGTGTAGACAAAAGGCAACACTGTGGCACATGCTGGAGAGCAAAGAAAACACCTGTCTCTTATCTTTATGACGCCGCAGCCCCTGTGCTCCACATGGACGAGGCTTTTACTACAGTCGCGGCTCCTTTCCGCTGCATCCTTTTATTTTCTGTTCAGAAAAGTTAAGAGTGCTGTGAAAAACTATTTCACATCACTGTGGAGGAATTTTGGATCACTTTTCTTTGCAGAATTGTTTTAATTCAGCCACAATGGAGGATTTTAGAGTATGAATGGTCTGCCAAAACATCTCCATCTCTTGATTAGGCCAATTCAAAACCTTAAATTTAATTTGTTTTGAGCCATTTAGAGGTGGATGAACTGGGATGAGGGAGATGAACTGATGGCTGGACATAGTCCTTCAGGATTTTCTGGTAGAGAACAGAATTGATGGTTCCGTCAATCATGGCCCAGACCATCACACTAACACCTCTGTGTTTGGCTGTTGTGATGATGTTCTTTTTATGAAGTCCTGAGTTACTTTTACACCAGATGTAACGGGACTCGAACCTTCCAAAAGGTTCAGCTTTTGTCTCATCGGTCCAAAGAATATATTCCCAAAAATCTTGGGGATCATCGAAATGTTTTTTTGGTAAATGCGAGATGAGCCTTTGTGTAATTTTGGGTCAGTAGTGGTTCGACTCTCCCATGGATGCCATTATTTCCCAGTCTCTTTATTATTGTTGAATCATGAACTTTGACCTTGACTGAGGCAAGTGAGGCCTGCAGTTCCTCAGACGCTGTTCTGGCTTATTTTATGACCTCCTGGATGAGTCATAGTTCATTTCATGAGAATGCTACAGGAACAGAAAAGTCAGATTCATATCGGGATTAACTTTGCAGCTTAGAAATGTACCACTGGAAGCATACCATTTCTAGGATGCACCATTAAGGAACTACAGATTTTGCTGATGACAAAAATTTAAGAAGTCAAGTGGGGATTTCTGTACATCCTACTGGGTCTTTCAATAAAAACCTGCTGGAAACAGTAGAAACAGGAAATGACCATCATCAAAGAAAAATCCTCCCTTAACTTATGAAATGGTCTTTTTATAGAAAATTGTTATTGTAGGAGAAACGTTATTAGAGGAAAAATATAGTGCAATACCCCTACAGTAATACGACAAGAATAAACCATTTTCCTACTGTAATCACATTTATGTATTGTTAAATCCAGTGGCGGGGGGTAGATGGATGTCATTACTCCATGGTCACCAGCTCCATCACTCTCACTGTAATAGTCCATAAAATTCTAGTGCAATCATCTCTCTTAGTACAGTAATGTTGCAACGTCTTTGATAAACAATGGTATGACTCACATGAGATGATACGTGTTGGGCTGGTGAAGCAAGATCGTCTCGTCTCAGACTAAATAATAGCACTGGATGCCGCTCTGTACTCCCTTTCATAGTGGGAATGAAAATGAATCAGGGCAAAAGATAAAAGCCTGACAAGCACCACAGTCAATCCCTCAGTTTAACAGCCAGAGAATTCACTACTGAACAAATGAAAGCGGGCTGCTGGGAAGAGGGGGATAGCATTATTGTGAAAAGGGATGACACTGTGTGAGCGGTTTGTGCATCTTTGCTGCCACTCGCACTTCCTCATTCACAAAAGGAAACAAAAAGGAGCCGGGCATGTGCTGAGAGGATAGGGGCTTTGAACACAGAGAGCCATCTTCAGATTTGACTGAAAAAAACCCACCCTGGGTCTCTGAGGTCTGCTGCCCCCCTGCTCTGAGTGGAGTCATTCTATTATTCACTGCAGCTCAGTGAGTGTGTACAGATCTGCTTGGCAGTGATGCAGTGACTTATAATCAGTAAGTAAGTCTAGCATCAGCATTTCACAAAAGACGTGTTGCTGTCTCTTGGGCTGCTGACCTAATCGCTGGAGCTAGCAATGAGAGGAATAATCCATCAATGTGACATCATCTATTCCCCTTTGCCCAACACCTTCACCACAAACCTCTTACACACACCCACAGGAGTGGACATCAAGGAACAGTGACACCAAGATATGTGATCTGAACCAATTTTTCAAGGTCAGAACGTGCAAAAGATTTCTGCTGAGGTATAACGTTCTTTTCCTCTAATCAGGGCACCACCTGTTTACAAATCTCATCACAGACCCCCCCCCATATGGAGGAGACCCCTGAACGACTCACCTGCCCACACAGAACACAGCCTTGAACACAGATCTAATCAGGAGATATACCCATCATTGATTTTCAGCTATGAAATTTTAAACAGGATTGAAGTGGTCTCAGGCGAGGAACCAGGAGAAAAGAAAAGAAATGGGATGAAGAGATCATGCAAGGAAATGAGAAAGATGCGCATGACGATGCAAGATCCACGACTCCCCGTCATCTGCATATGCCCAGGGCTCAGGTAGGAGCAGCCAGGATTGAAAAGTGACTTAAAGACAGCAAAAACTGTAAAAGTATTTTTCTTTAATCATCCTGTGCCTGAAAAATTTCACCTTTTCTTAAAAAAAATGGCCATGATGGGATTTCATGGATTTTGTATATTATATTTTCTTAATTGGACTAAATGTTCTTGGTTCAGTATCAGTTTTAACTTTGCTCTTCAACTTCACGTCCTTGATTTCCTTTGTGACTGAAACTGCAGTTAAATCAGACAAAGTCCACCACGTGACACTATGGTGTGGGTGTGAGTGTGAATATTGATATGTGTTAACGTTGTTTTAAGTCGCCAACCTGCGTCCAGTGGATCTTGTCCTGTGACAGCTGTGATTGGCTCCAGCCTCCCCATGACCCTAAGGTGAGAAAATTAATCAATAACAGAACGAGCACCAGTTAATTTTTTTTATTAATATTATTTTTATGTGCATAAAATCTTCAACTCAAGCTCATTAATGCCCCGTGACTGTCGCTGGTCTCAGCACGTCTTTGAGACAACAGAGGGATTAATGGGCAGTCGGCATGGCTGCTGATATTAAGTTCAAACAGAGACAATGGGATTCATCCCTCAAGGGACTTCCTAATGATGGACATTAAAAATAATTAACAAAGACAAAGCAGTCCTGCTTGAAATCAGCCCTCCTTAAATGCATGTTACTCTGTGAACTGCACTGAAGCTGGTCTGGTTTGATTATCACAAGATATGTTTAACATCATTAACAGATTTTAAGGATGTTGTGGGTACTGCGTGTTATTCAGTGTGGATTGCTAAAGCATGATTTACCATTTTTAAGAGGTTGCATATTCTTTTAATAAGTTAAGGTTTAAACTGGCAGTTGTGAGGTGAAATGGCTCTTTATCTGTCTTGAAAATCATCTGGATTTTCTGGATTCCTAGACATGGGAAGCAACAAAGTTTTTGTACTTCGTTACTTTACTTAAGTAGCGTTTTCAGGTATCTGTCCTTTACTCGAGTATTTATTTTTCTGACAACTTTTTACTTTTACTTCACACAGTTTTACACAAATATCTGTACTCTCTACTGCTTATATTATAAAACAGACTCGTTACTCAAGGGTCAACGGTATCATCTTTCATACTTGGAAGTTACAGCGGGTGGAGGTTTTGGAAGAGGACGGAGGATGACAGTTTTTTAAGTGGCAGGTAATTTCAAATTCAACGTTTCTATCAGCTCAACAAACATCAGCAAACACACAAACTATTCATGTGCAGTTTGTCGCACAGTGTGTTGCTAGCTAAAGGCCGAGCTGCTGTATTTCACAGGTTGGAGAGATGGAGAAAGATGTAAGAAAAGACAGGACAGGCTTTTGTATATGATGTATTTTGATAAATTATGTGCTGTTATATTGTGAAACATCCTGCAAAACAAACTAAGTTATAATGGGTACTGCCAAATACTGGGTAGGTTTGTTCAGGATAAACAGGTTAGTTTGCAGTATTGTGCTGAGTTCACAGTAAAGCACTGTGTTAGACTGGTGCAGAGTGGCTGTGGTGCTCATGGTCAGAGTAAGGTTACATCAAGTGTAGCAGTGATGAAACTGCATTTAAGCTGCTGAATTTTAGATTAACTCATTAAATTCCAACTTCATACTGTCTAGTAAAGACAGTATAAAAAGCATAGTGTCAGTGTAGTTGATGAAAATCAGCCAAGATAGCTTGTGAAACTGTGTACATCTTGTTGAATTCGGTTGTCCACAAAGAGCAGCAGGCAGCATTTACACAAAGAAAATCTACTGCAGCTCACATTAGAAATTATTGTGAATTGTTAGTATTTTCCCCACGCTGAGCTTTCAAAGAGCTACTTTTTACTTTCTTACTTTGAGTACATTTCAGAGCCTGTACTTTTTCACTTTTGCTTGAGTAAAAAGGTTCCTTCAGTACTTCAACTTTTACTGGACTATTTTTTAACACAGGCATCTGTACTTCTACTTAACTAAAGAAAGTCTGTACTTTTGCCACCTCTGGTTAAATCACAGATTTAATTTTAATTTGCTCTAATAATATATAACACAGTATTTGGTATTTTGCCAACTTATTTTTTACTTTGTTTTAAACCAGACGGTCATTCAAAGACAGATGGTTGACCATCTCTTTTTCTAGTATCATAATGGACATCTTCTAACCAAAAATGTAATGACACTTGTGTCTCCCCAGCATCATAAATAATATATTGCATGGAGGATTAGACAATAAACATATGTATAATGTCCAACATGACTAAAACAGTCACTGGTTGTTTTCTTATTCAATCAGCTTCTGGGTTTAAGATTTAATAGATTTCTTAAATCATGTATATAAAAAATCCTTAGTATCCTTATCAATAGCTTGTTGTTGGAATAAAACCCGGCTATTGTATTTTTACAGAGAAGATGGGCTCACAGAAGTGGTTTGTGTGACTCTCACAACATAAAATTTATAGGCCTTTGGGGAGTGTTATTCAAAGTTACATGTCCAGTGGACAGCAGCTTCATATTTCCTTTAAGCCTCTTTTCAGATCCCACACTGTGTATGAATGTCAGAGACATCAGTCTGACTGACTCTGGGGAGGAGTGGGACGCTGCCAGAGGTGCAGCGCATCTCTGGTTAAGTTTCGTACCAGAGACGGAAAGAGGGAACAAGCGGGGGGGGGGCGGAAACCAGAGAGGGCTCCTTTTCCTCCTCCGGGTCCCAAAAGAAAGGATGTATTGGCACACAAGTTGCAGACCCCCTCAGATAATTAAAAGTGAGGTATAAATCAGTGTGTAAGCAGTAATCACACAGGCTCCTGCCAGCTCCCCACAACGATCATAAATCTGAAGGAAAACTAAAGCTTCAGCACTAACAAAGGCTCTGTAATCCCCATTGATTTGGGGTTGGATATCCATTTCATAGAAACCACATTGCCCCTCTATTGTTGAAATAACACATGTGTAGCACTTGGTTCATGGTTTTTTAAATGGATTTAAATGGATCAAGGAGGAAGTACATGTACATAACTACAGAGTAATTTCCGTTCTAACACTGCATCTGAACTCTTAATCTCCTTGGTTTGTAATAAATACATTTCTTGAAGAAGGGAAAAAGAGAGGAAATGACTTCACTTTGAATTTTTGACACACACAGGAAAAGCCAAATGAAGACAATGTTAGTCATCCTTGGTGTGAGGATGGAGGGGTGACTGAAGAGCAACCAATCAGGCATATATTGATTTGTAAAAAAAAAAAAAAAAAAA